>WSUD01000123.1:0-34019 GCA_019633495.1 Tulasnella sp. 427 | reverse complement strand
ACGTTTCATCCCCCATAATAGCCACATTTTTTCGCATTTTTGACCCTTTCCTCATGCCAGCAACACTGCGCAAGCGAAGCTGAAGGGTCCGGTAAGAGGGAAATCAAACCGTCGAAGCTGATGGCGCTTCTGGCACGTCGCAATCGTCGGAACCAGAGTCTCGGTGATCCGGCCTCTTGTGCCGTCAGCTCCATTCCATCAAAAAACGCAATGCCATCAAAATTCCTTCCAGATTTCGGTCCGACGATTTGGCGGATCCAGGATGCATCGTACTTAGTCGACGGGCTCCCCGCCATGGGCTCCTCGTTGGATGCTCACCTCTTGACCAAATCTCTGTTAACTTTTGAAGTCGCATTAAAGGTAAAAGTCAAGCCATCCAAATGACGTCGATCGGGCTCAGTGTCCTCTCGAAAGTCAATCTTCACAACCCTGTCTCGCCGAGTTCCCGTTTCCATGACACGATTTCGAAAACGATGCTTACATAATTCGGACGACGCCAAGCCGAGCACGGCACGTCCCCAGACCCGACCTATCAAGGAAACCATTTCCGGATAAACGCGTGGTCATGGACCAATCACGCTTACTCGATGCGAACGGGTAACCTCTCCGACTCAGAATTACACTGGGTCCCCATCAACATGCCCCTACCTAATCAAACAGGCTTCCACACCGGCCCTCCAACGCCGCGCGAATGTCCCAGTTTACCATACCATCGTGTCAGCGAGTAGGATAACGGGGGAAAATGCGAATAAACTCGATGTTTGACTTATAAACGGACGGTGGGCGTCCAAGAAGGCTCGCTTTTCGTCGCCTGCGCCTCGTTTTTCGTCCCTCCTCGCTCCAATTTCCTCCTCTCTCCACACCTAACGCAACGTCCCTTGGTCTTTCAGCCCAACAACCTGTCGATCTATCGAGATGGCAAAGAATTGGTACGATCCAGCTGAGATGGCGAAAGAGAGCGGTGAGTTCCTGGTGCCTTGGCTATTTGCGGATCTGTACACAGACCTCTGATCCTTTTGGGTCCTTTTTTAAACAGCCATCTATGCCCGATTCGTCCTTGTCTTGGCCGGCATAGCGACTTGGGACGTTCTGAGAACGCTCCCGTTCGACTTGAGCATCGTTAGGGGGAAGCGGAAGTGGCGCTGGCCCATGGTGAGTCCGGGTTGTGAGACTTTTTGCACGTTAGAACTCTCTGACAAGCACCCCTGCGTTTAAGGTCCTCTATTTCGCCAACCGTATCTTCATGCTCATCCACATCTTCGCGTATTGCGTCAATCTAAACGCGATCCAAGGTGAGAGCTAACTTCGGCTTGGCAGTTACGTCTAATGGGTCTCTAACCCTCGTCTCCTTAGAAATCGACTGCGACGTCGTCGTATGGCTATCTAAAGGTCGGTCGCTCACTCATCCACACCTATCGTAATCCCAGACTGATGGTGTCTTCATCCCCGTCTCGCAGTAACCGACTTCCTCGGCACCTGCACCTCTTCCATCATCCTCGCCTTGCGCACCATCGCCGTCTGGCACCGGATCAAACGCGTTTGGATTCCTGTCGCGTTCATGTGCGTCATTCAAGTCGGCCTGTGGTGCGTGACGATGCGGTACTCCAAGTCCGTCTGGAACCCGCAGCGCAGAGTCTGCCAGATCCTCTCGACGTCGCCCGTACCCTTGTTAATCGCCGTGTGGAGCTTCACCATGACGCTGGACTTTATTATCATGGTTCTCTGTTCCGTGAGGCTTTGGAGGACGAGGAAGAGCCCAGGGATTGGGGCGTTGTTATTGAGAGATGGGATGGTGCGTTTTTGCATTTTGGGTTTGCTTTCTTTCTGTTGGGAACGCGCCGTGCTGACTTTGAGACGTTGGTTGATTTTGGCAGGCATACTTCCTCATCACGTTCCTCGTCAACTTAGTCCAAACGATCCTCGCCGCCCTCTCCCTCAACCCAATCATGAACATCGTACGTCCCCCACCCCTGTTTTTTTCCCCTCCCTAATTCACCCGCTCAACCCCATAGATCGTCCTCCCAATGACCCTCGTCGTATCCGTGATCGCCTCCACCACCGTCTTCCGCAACGTCTTCACCCTACACGACGGCTTCGCCTCCGAGTTCGAGAAGACTGGAACCGACCACCCCGCGGGGACGACCGGCGCCTCTCGCATCACCTTCGGGGCCAAGGGCGCCTCTCGCCCGCCGAGGTTCGGTGCCGGTGGCGGCTTTATGACGAACGAGCGGACCGACCAGTTCGCGATGCAGTCCTTGAAGAGCGGTGGGGGTGTCCAGGTTACCAAGGTCGTAGACGTGGAGAGGGATGCGGATGTGAGTGGCTTTCAATTTTTCTCTGATGCTTTGTTGAGTAACGTCTGGTCCTTTTTTGGATGTAGCTTCCGTACGATGGTGATCACAAGGTTGACAACGATGATGGTTCGAGTTTTACCACTCGGGATGAGAAAGGTCGACCGATAGGCGGTGCTTTTTGAGCACCGTTGCTTCTTCCTTCCCTCTAGCTTGTCTCGCTCTTTGCTTCGTCCGGGAACACTGGTCGGCTTCGAACTGATCCTCGTACAATGGACCGTTCGCATATATATCATTCCTCTTCTGCGCAATTCTCGTCCCTTCTCAACTTTTTCCCCTTGCACATAGCTACTACCCGCTCTTTACTTCCTCTCGGTCATTCGGTCTTGGTTATATATACGTCCAACTCGGTCTTTTGTTTTGTCTTCTGTGTACTCTTTTCGACTGTTTATCTATAGTACATAGCATACGACCGTCTCGCATATTTCAACAAGTGTACGCCTTGCCTTTACACGTTTCGCCCGATGGAATTCCGCCCTGAACGGCGGACATTGCAGCAAAGGCGCGTGTAAATACAGTACAGTATTGGTGCCGAAACACCCCGTTTTCGAGTTGGCAGCGCCGACCCTGAACCCATCTCCCGTCCGAAGCGAAACGCGAAACACTTCAGGCTCACCACACCACACACCCCACCCCACGTGAGAGTGTCAAGCTGCAAGATGTCGGTCTTGACAATCCATTTCTTGCCTTGCCGGCGGCTCGAACTTCCCCGTCCTTCCGTGCGCAGCTCGTCTTCTTCGGACTCCGGGAGGTGAGGATGACGAGCACGAAATGACATTGGAAAACATACGTTCCGAAAGGGGAAAGAGTACTTCAGCACTAGAAGGGGAAGCTAGCTTAAGCGGCAGGGATTCCCCTAATTTCGACCGCAAATAGCCCTGGGAGTTCAGCGGCTCACCCGGACTGACGATATCCGCTCGAGTTTCTCTCGTCGCCTTGTCTCCCTCACTCCGAGAGACTACAACCACGCATAGGTAATCCACGCGATTGACTTGAAAGTTGCTAAAGGACGAAGAGCTCCGGATTTCAGCTCGAAAATCTAGCGCTGGCTCGAAGAAAAAGGTCTTCATTTGGGGTAACAATATTCCCAGCACGAGATCTACTGCAGAGATCTTTCGCAAATGTGGTGCTATGAACGCTTTTCTGGCTTATGGAGCACCCGGAGGTGGTATTCAGCACTGGGGGGATACGACCAAACTATAATCATTCTTGCGGTCGAAGTAAGTCGACCGGACTTCGGGAAAAATCACTCTCTTGGCGTTGGAAAAGTGGACGGTCAACAACCACGAGAGATGTCTTCCGTTCTCCGCAGCTCGACTTAATCGGCGATAGTAGTCAGCGTACAAAAGCTCTAGACCTCAACCGTAATCACGACCGAGGTCAAAATGTGTCTTCTCTGCGCACTTGTTGACCTTTCACAGCAAGCAAGAGAAGAGGAACTTGTCGGACTTCCGCGAACAGAAAGTCGACTGCGCGGTTGTAGTTTATCAGTTGCGACGGCGATTATCATTGATCTCGTTCAACGGAGACAACGACGACGGGGGTGCGCGTGGTGGGCGCTTTTTGGTGGCTGGCTGGTGACGCAGTTGTTTCCCGCGAGGTCGCCACAGCGACCGACCGACGCTTGTTCAACGACCCGCGCTCATCGGAGGATATCATCAAGCCCTATAACCACACGTCAGGCTATTTATTCTCCTCATTTCCTGAACATTTTCGGGGGCGTCTCAGCTTGATTCACACTTCAGCAGCATGTCTACGACCTCGGCGGATCTCATCGACCTCTCGTCGATGGACCAAAAAAGGTTCACAAGCTTAGTCTCGAGGTCGAGCACGGCTTCTCAAGCTGACATCCAAGGCGTGTGGGCTACCGTGTACGTACTTATTGGACCAAAGAAAAGCCAATCGAAATGCCCGGCTCCACTCGCATCGTGTTCGAGAAGCAGCTTCACCTCACTGACAGGTTCCTTTCTCTCGCAGTTCCACTATACTTGGCAGAGCATCCAGCACGCCTGGGTTCATCCCGATCTCACAAGCGGTGGTCGCGCGAAATTCGACTCCGCCGCCAGCGGTGGAATCCGCGTTGGCCGAGCTGGTCTCGGCGGCGCACGAAGCGGCCACCACGAACCTCTGCGGGAGTATCTTGGGTGGGAAGAGCAGCGAGAGCGATGAGTATGGGGACTATGCAATCTTCATCGGAGAGTTGGACGTTCTCGACGGTCCGGGGAGCGATGAGGATAAAGCGGGAAAGCTGCTGAAGGCGCTCGGTCTCGAGAGGTGGCTTGACAACTCCGAGGTGAGCCAACCCTCAAAAGCTAGAAATCCTCCCTGACACGCGGCCTGACCTACCGCATTTGGCATATCATAATAGCTTCAAATCGTTCAGAGCAAGAAGCCTCCCCTTCCGGGGTCACTCGATAACGTGCTGCCCAGCCCCGGTTCACCTGCGCACGCATCGCTTGCAAGTCTCTCGAAGGTTCTGAGCCAGCAGCTTCGCGACATTCTGGAGTTCCGAGTCGTCACTTCTGGTAGCGGCGGGTTTGTGTTGCATTTTTTGTTGGGGTACGGATCCGGTGGGTGGCAAGGATTGGGAGGAGCGTCCACCTGGAGCGACGAATGAAATCCGGTGTTTGCAATCGAAGTGGAATTATTTTCTTTGTTCTTTGCCTCTGTAGATTGGACTTGTTGTTGTAAATGGAAATGGAGCTGGTCTCCTATTGCACCTGTTATGACGGGCTCCGGCGTTTTAGCGCCGATGGATCGGAGTGCTCCCCCCGGCAATAAGTGGGTCGTCAACCCACCGCCAACACCCGAACCGCGCGAAGACCACCTCCTCGCAGTTGCGCAGAAACACCCTCCTTGCATTCGACACGCTTTTTCTCATGTCGGATAGCGCTTTTGTGGTAGTGCACGGCGTTGAGGCACTTCTCGATAGCCAGCTATGGGCGCCTTTACCAGGATCTCGTCCAATTGCTGGACCGGCTCCAACTACTGTACCTGAATTCCTCTCACCCCACCAGAAGCTGTGGGTACAATGACCTAGATTATGACGTGGATCCACCTAATCTGCTTGTCTCCGCTTGACTGCATATGTCGTTTGGGGCGCACGAAGGGTGGGAACGATCCACTCCCTCCACTTTTCTCCTTCTTCGAGTTGCACCCTCAAATTACTTTTCTAGAATGACGATCATTTGGCTGTGTACACTCTCAAAGTCGTTTAGAGAGGCCTGTGGGCTCCTCGGCGGAGCTCCAAGTGAGGACCAAGGTGCTTTGTTGTGGCCAAACCCACGCCCAGACTTCTAGTCAGCCCACCGCGGTATTTAGACCGTCTGCTCTTAACGAAATTATTCTATCACCGACTAGCAATCCTCTCTCCTCCTACTCGCACTCTACCGTCTACTCTGCTCTATCTAAAGCCTCTCGCACCTCTCTTGACACCTACTCCCATGATTATGACCGCACAATCCATCGATCACGCTCGTCAGCGATACTCTCAAGAGCTCGCTCAGCACACCAAAATGCAGTGGGATCTTGCCCGCTCTCAGCAGGCGCAGCGTCGCCAGCAAGAAACCTCGCCCCTGAGTGACGCTACCTCCAAAGGTCGCTCCTCCAGCTCCAATGGCGGGTCCCAAGAGGCGCAGGACCACGCGCCAACTTCTCCTGTGTCTCCAACGACATCATCGGCCTCGCACCCAAACCCCCGAAGCGGCCTCAAGGTCATTGACTTTGCTGATCCAGATGAACGGATGTGAAGAGAGGCTGACGATTGGTCATCCTTTCGACTCCTCACGAATGGTTTCTCCTCCTGATGCTTCATCACGGCTATAGACGTGGGTCAAAAAGTTGTTCGTCATGCTTGCTAGGTTACTCACCTGCGGCTGGTGCTCAACATGGCCCTTCCGGCGTGAAGGTCCCGACACCCAATAGTTTCGTCCTCCCCTTCGCCTTTCTAATCACGTTTCCTTCACGTCGCGTTTTTCACTTGTTGCCCCACATATTGCTCCATGTCTAATGGTCTTGCCCTTTTTGTCTTCTCCTATTTCCGGGGTTCATGTACCTATGTTAAGCCGCTTCTCTTGGGCTCGTTCAACTGCAACACATTGTATAGTATTCAATCGCCTTATACACACTTTTTCTTGACTCTTATCTGCTTTCAATAAGGTGAGGCGGACGTTCAATGCCGACCTTGCGCGCCATTCAGCCCCACTGCACGTCACTTGTCCGGGCATGGTTAGAAGTTCATGTGAAGGTTTTGCTCAGCCGACCTGCAGTTCAGTGATACAAATGCACCTCTTCGCCCTCTCATCTCTGGAGTCTCTGTACACCCGCTCGACATTTGAACACGCAATCACGCGTACTTGCGCCCTTGGTTGGTCACATACGGACCAAAAGCAACAGCGCGCAGGCGTCTTTCTAGAGCTCGAATCCCATCCCCCGCTGATGACGGGCGTCTCCGAGCACTCCGCTGAACCCGCGTTCATTTCTATTCAAGTCCCCCGAGAGGAATGTCACGGCACTTTGACCTTTCAGGCACGAGGAGGTGTCCGACAAAGGCGTGTGCGACTTGGCTTCTTGATGCATTGGGCAGAACCTCTGATCATGCGTAGGTTCATTGTACTGTCGCGAATCGCCTGCTCGATATACAAAGTCCAGGGTTGGTATGTATATATTCGGCTTCTCTCCTCCCGTTCTCTTACGAGGTTACACCTGATCTGGGATCCTATGGCATATGAAGTCCCGAGATCGTTTGTCATGGTTCACGCGATTCGGCTCTATTTGATCCGGGATGGCTCTCAGTTCGAATCGTCGAATTCGCTTGCTGTTTGACGAAGCAGGAAATTCACATGCGGTCACACCAGGTCACGACTCTTAACGCCAAGAGATCAACGCGATACGCAGAATTGTCATGTTTGCCGGCCACCTCTTGCCTCACAAAATGTCCATATTTGTTCTTAACTTCCAAAGACCAGCGATATAGTGTAAATATCTACAGCTGACATCTCAAGTGCTGACGATTGGGACCGAAACGGAAACGGGATTTCCAAACCGGGCTGCTCCGCTGTTTACCCCGTCAGGCACAGTGCCATCCGGCCAGCGTGACCGAGGGAGAGTGAACGTAATAGTAACAGCAGCGGCTGTCCTCACCATTGAGCAGAACAGGACCACAGGAACACGTCCTCTCTTGGCGATTGTTCCTCGACACAATGATTAAATTCTGACCATGCCAGCGAGTTTGTCCGGTTTCTTAGCCTTCACCTCCTCTTGTCGCCGACCCGCACCCATCTCTCACCCACATTCGTTCAATGCGCTCGTTTTTCGTTTCCTCACTCGCTTTGGCTCTCTTCTTCGTTCTCACGTTCTTGCCTGAAGGCGTTTTCACTCTGACGAATGCCCAACGGTTGGCGAGGTGGGCGTCAAGCGCCAGCTCATCTTGATAGCAACTTATAACTTCTCTACATTTCGCACACCCAGGGGCTCACCTCCAGCCACTCCAAAGCGACTGCACAGGCCTGACCGCGTCAATGGTATGCTTTCTTCCAGACTCTGGTCGAATGGCGGGCAACATTGACCCCGTTCGCCTGTTTCCAGCCCCGCGATATCAACCTTCCGGTGGTGCGAATGTCGAAACATGCGTGCCTTGCAACATCGGAGTCGATGATTGTCTCTTTAAGTAATGCCATAGTCCATCCTCATCTCTTCAATGCCTTCCTAACTTCATCTTCGACTCGCGATCCGACGCACCGCACAGGTTTTTCATTCGCGCTGAAAATGCCGATACGGGCTCCTTTGTCGGCTATCTCGTCACGAATTCGACTGGAGGTGATTGGGTGATCGATCCAACCCCGCGACCGGTTGGTAGCGTTGGACAGCCCCTTTTGCCCTTTACGGTAACTCCGACAGTCCCACCATCAATCGATCTTTCGACGCAGTGTACTTTACGTAAGCTCCATTAATATCCCCAGATACCGAGCCCTATTGGTCCGGCACTCACACTTAAATGCAACAAGACCGTATGATATTTGGGTTGTCGGCAGCAACAATTGGGAACCTTGTAGGCACGGTGTTTCAGATCGTCAAAGTTGAACGCTCATTGCCCTTTCCTTCTCCCTCTCTCGTCGTAGCTGAAATTTCAGTCCATCAAACGCAGATATGGAGTGTAGATCCCACCACTGGCATACTAAGGGCAGACGTCGATTCCCATGACGCAGTGGCTTCGCAGGTCCCGGTTGACTTTTACTGGAATGCAGGAGGGGTGAGTGATTGTGGAGAGCTTCGTCAAAGATTTGATCCAACTCATTTAAATGCACTGTTTCCCAATGCCAGTGGTTGTCGCTCAAGAAAAGCCCATCGACCACGGAGGGAAATCCTAGTGTCATCAAACTAGTTTGCCGTCTCTTCTTTCTTCCGAGCATACGTCGACGATCTCAATATAAACACCTCCTTTGCAGACCCTCAAAGCCATCAGTATCTGCAACCACCCAGCGGCACTTTCTTGCCGTAACGTTCCTTCGTATAGCGCTTTTCTTGCCGATATCCTAGTTTCATCACATTCCTCTACGAAGCGTTGTTCTTTCGATGCTTCATTTGCCTAATCTACCTTCAATCCTATTACCGCGCTGATACTAGTTACAAGTAAAACCCAACTCATGCTGGTCCTTGCACGCTCAAAGACTTGACTAGATTAGTCTGTAACTCCGTATATGTCTCTGGAAGGACAATCTAGGCTCCAGTGCTAGTCTGCTTGGTGCACCTACGTCTACGGTCTTCAGGGACGCAGCCGATCAGGCTCAGCTCAGCGGAAGTATCTCCGATAGCCCGCAATGAAGTTCGAAGTGGACTTGAGCTTTACCTTTAAGTGATTTGAGCTTCCTATTTACATGTGTTCCTTCTGTGGCCCGGGTACAACGAAGGCAATAGCCGTCATCTCAAGTCGTCAAAAGTGCATGAATTCTAGACATTCGTGTTCCTCTCCTTCGCACATGATATCCAGCAGTCCTCTGTCTTACTGATTTCCCCTGCATGATTACGAACAGACAAGTAAATACAATCTGCAAACTTCGTTGAAATCTTATCAGATAAGCAACCCCTGACTAAAATTCACGACGCGCCGGTAAATACCAGTATCGCCCTCCTACCATTTCATATTCCCCAACTCCTCTAGAACAAAATATCAACGCTTGAGCTACGGAAATCCTGCATCGCTACTCGGGACGATTACGGGAATTTTGGCTGACTAATACGGCCTTTGTGGGAAGGGGACCCTCAAGAGTGTGGCACGATTTTATTCCAGACGCGAAAAAGAATATCGGTCGACACAACTTCCCTCCACGGCTGCCGGATCTGCCACATTACGCTCCCTACAAATACCCCCACGAGGCTCGTCTATCAACAGTCCTTACCCGCCCCTTCCCCTCTCATACTCTCTTCAAAATGGATCTCATCCTCAGCGTCGCCGATTCCCTCGTCCTGGACAATGTTTGGGCCAAACTCGTACCACTAACTGCCTTCGTCGACATCCCTTCAATACCAACAAGCTCACCTCAAGCGACACTTTCGGCAAATCCTTCAGCATGGACAGGCCTGCTTCGCTCGCTGCCGCACCCGCCAATATCCGCTGAGACCGCGTCAAAGGCGTTGAACTCAACCGTCGCGTCCGCCGCATCGGCTTGGCCGCGAGACTACTTCCCCCGTCAGGTGATCTCGGTCTCTGTTCTGACGATCATCGGTATCCACGCGTTGTACTTCATCTTCGCTGGACTGTCGTATTACCTGATCTTCAACCATGAGATGATGAAGCATCCCAAGTTCTTGAAGAACCAAGTGCGGCTGGAAATCCAATCGAGCTTAACGGCGTTCCCTGGGATGACGGTGTTGACGCTGCCGTGGTTTATGGCGGAAGTGCGCGGTTATTCGCAGATGTACGATGATGTCGAGAAGTATGGCTGGACGTATCTCGTGCTATCAGTGCCGCTGTGAGTTATTGCGTGCTGCTACCGGCTGTGCGATGTCGCAAAGTTACTGACCTTTAACTTTCGCCCCCATGGTTTCGAATGCTCCATACAGATACCTCCTGTTCACGGACTATTGCATCTACTGGCTTCACCGAGGGCTTCACCATCCTCTCATTTATAAACACGTGCACAAGCCCCACCACAAATGGTTGAGTGAGTACTGTTGCTTGGATGCTTCATCCGGCGGACTGTGAAAGGCTAATCCATCATGCTTGCAGTCCCTACACCATTCGCCTCCCACGCATTCCACTTCCTTGACGGTTATCTCCAATCCGTCCCGTACCACGCGTTCGTCTTCATCTTCCCGTTGCAACGAATGCTATACTTGGTTCTGTTCGTCGCTGTCAACTTCTGGAGCATTTTCGTAAGTCGCGTTGCCACCTTCTGTTCAAGATGCATCCTCATCATTTCTTTCTTTCACCAGATTCACGACTCTGAGATGATCACTGGCGGCTTCTGGGAGAACATCATCAATGGTCCTAGCCATCATACTTTGCACCATCTGTACTTCACCTGCAACTACGGCCAGTACTTCACATGGGCGGACCGCGTCAGCGGATCGTACAAGCATCCCATGCCCGAGCTTGATCCCTTCTTAGAAGTGCAGGCTGCCAATAAGGCCGGGAAGGCCGAATAAAAAATCCCGTCTCCCACCACCCCGTCATTCATCACTCCCTCCACCCCGCGCCGACCTGTTAACACGCATAGAACTCTGTATCTTATTACTCTTTTGCTGTTTGTCTTCCCTCTTTGTTCTTCCGCTCTCGGGCCCTTTATCTGGTCTCTTAACCCTACTCACCCTTAACGTTACGCTATAACTGTATTTATTTAGTTTTCTCTGTGGAAGACAAGAGATCGTTTGGTTTGGCGTCAACTCTCCTTCGTGGCCCGTGGGTGGTCTAAACAACATTTTTCCCAATTCCGGCAAACGGACGGAGTTTAGGAAACAAGCCCCTGAGTTAAGAACTGGACTGCTCTCATCCGTCTGCCTCCACACCACACCCACCACACGCTTGCCTCTTGGCACCTCATCAAACTACAGCTACGAATCGGAAGACGTAGCTTTCTTCAAGTAGTGATCGTCGAACTAACTTAGCTAGCGAACTACAATGCCTAAGGTCCGTGCTTTAACCTGTCAGAGATCGACCTAGCCCATGCTGACCTTTTCGTCCTTTAATGCTCGTTTGGCTCTATTAGAATAAGGGAAAGGTTAGCATCTCTGCTTTCTCGTTGAAATCAGGTTTAAGCACAAGCGGTGATTCTGACTGGCCTCGTGGTGTCCTGCCCGGTCTTCTTCCGAATAGGGTGGCAAGAATCGCAGACGAGGGAAGAACGAGAACGAGGATGACAAGCGAGAGTTGGTCTTCAAGGAGGACGGTCAAGGTGAATGCTCGAACCATCCATATCGACATCTGGATGTCGTCTTCTGGGCTATGATCCTAAACCCTGATTCACAGAATACGCTCAAGTGACGAAGATGTTGGGTAACGGCCGCATCGAGACGCAAGGTTTCGACGGCGAGAAGAGGATAGCTCAGATTCGAGGAAAGATGCGGAAGAAGGTACGTGCCCTCCACATCCGAGGTCAGGAGGGTTGGGCGGCGCTGACTCACAAGCGCCGTTATGGTTGGGTTTCGCGTAGGTGTGGATCAACCAAGGCGATATCGTTCTGCTGTCCCTCCGTGACTTCCAAGACGACAAAGCCGATGTGATCGTCAAGTACACTTCGGACGAGGCGAGAAATCTCAAGGCTTATGGCGAACTGCCCGAAACCGCTAAAATTAACGAAACGGACAACTTTGGACCGGAGGACGAGGAATGTACCTTCGAGTTCGGAGAGGATGGAGAGATCGACGTCGATGATATCTAGGGGGAAAGGGAAATACAGAGATGTCTGTCGAGCTCGGTTGCCCTTTTCTTTATGGATTCGGACGTTTTTCGCTTCGTTGTCTACCGTTTTCGACTCGCGCTAGCTCCATCTGTTTCTGCTATGCGTGCAACGCTGTTCTACAATGCTTAAATGGCCACACCGTTGTCCAATAGCATTCCTCGTATTTCAGACGACGTAGTGGAGGTTTGCATGGAACACTTATATGCGATCAGACGAGTAGGTTGACTGGGTTAACACATTTTCTTTCGGTCTGAAGCAGTTTATTGCGCGTCTATACCCTATTCTACCACTACTACATTCCACAACGATGACCGACAAAGAAACATCTCGCGGCCTACGCCACAGGTCTCCGCGTCCATCGTCGTGACCGTTTCCGTATCCGTTGATGGCAACATCCCAACTTCCTGAATGAGGAATTTGGCAACATCTCTTGCTCCATTTTTGATAGCGCAAGCAAGAAGCCGGGAGCCGAGTTGTCCTTTGAGGATGTTGGGCTGACATCGCGACGCTGACACTAACCTCTTGATCATTGGTTCCTTGTTAGCCCCTGAAGAAGACAGCACATCAACAACCATATGCCGTGAGCAGGTCAATCAATAGCTCACCAGCAGCCACCATGAAAGCTTTGCCTTCACGGACCAGCGGGTCGGCTCCATGTTCGAGCAGCAGATCGACGATGCGCGTGTGATCGAGCCTGACCATTTCGATCAGAAAGCGGCCCAGTCCGCAGTTTGGATCACCAGACATTGTAATCGTCGTAGGTTGGCTCGGCTCTGATCCGAAGGCTGAAGTAAGTGGAGGAACAGGGAGCTGAACGGGCTCAAGCAAGCGACGAATGAAGTCCGTCGCAGCGGTCTCCCCCTTCAGCCACGCATCAAGGCTGCTATAGCCAGTCCGCGTGACAAGCTCGAGAAGACGCATCGGGAGGTCAAACTTGCTGAGTAGGCGTCTATCCCCGAGACCAGTGAAAGTTCCCGGGGGGGGGGGGTGGGTCGGCCATGCTAATGAGGAGGTTGAACACCTCAAGGTTGCAGACGAGGTAGCGAAGCCAGTCACGCAGGCAGAACGCCCACCAGGCCCGAGCCAAGCCTGTTCCAAGGCTCTTTGGAGCTCTTTCTTCCGTTGCTGCTAAGATGTACCAGGCGCGGAAGTGTGGACTACTCGACTTGAACACGGTATGCGTATGGCGGGAAACTCGGGTGAAAGCCGGATTGAGACAAAGTAGCAGGATTTCATACAAATGACGAAAGAAACAATGTTAGAATGGATTCTTTGGGTAGTCCTGTGGGGTTTTGGCACACCTCAACAGGGAGAGCATGGATCCCTTGCTCCCGGATGTCCTAGTAGTGACCTGCGGGTTCGATCAGCCAAGGTTGTTGGCTCCTTGGAGGGGAAGTATTTCGCTTTAGCAAAGCAAGATATCTTCGATATGCAGCGTATCCCCCTCTCTGACTTATCTTGATCTGACGAGAACAGCTGTCGAAGGGGGTTGGGTTGAAGAAAAGGAAACCCGAGCATGCGCACCTTTTAAGCAGCGCCCCATCTTCCATCCAACAGGCGACCATTGTCAGCCTCTCTGGTCCTTTGCTATCGGATAATTGTCCGAATGCACAACGGACCGACGAATCCGAACGCGTCAATTGAATGTTGCATCAAATCTGGTCATGTGATAGGACATTACATTGTTGTTCCCTATCCCAGTTTCTCCTTTCCCCGCACATGTCTCCGCGTGCATACAAGATCTCGTCATAACCAGCACTCAGGCCACTCGAAGTCGCAGCGAAGCTTTAGGTAAGAAATACAACATTACATCGCAATATATACCAAGTGACTTATTTGAGATGCTTTAGCGTATCGAGACTAGGAGCAATCCCTAGTTCCCGAATGAAATAGTAGGCAATATGTCTCGCGTTGTTTTGGACCGCGCATCCTAAGAGCTCTCTTCCGATGTTATCGAAGTGGAATTGCTGCAGCCGACACCTCAAAATCAACTTTCTGACCAGCGGCTCGTCGTTGTGCTCTAAAGAATGGCCATATGATGAGACAACATGAATTACTTCAGATCTTTGCTACCCACTGATCGCGAATTTGATAGCCACGCCACGCTTCTGCAGCGGGTCGGCTCCGTGTGCCAAAAGGAGATCTACCAACGGTTCGTGTCTGAGATAGACGGCCCTTGCAAGGAAATAACCTTGATGGGAGTCTGGATTCCCAAAGAGTGTAGGAGTAATGGGCCCGATTGAAGGTAGCCCTAGCGATGGACACGGCGCGGGAGGTGAAACGTCGATCGGCCCAAGCAAGTAACGGAGGAAGCCCATCGCCACCGCCTCCGAATCCCATTGCGAGTCCACACCTTCCGACGTAGTGCGAGAGAAATGTCGTAAAATATGTTTTGGCAATGTGACATTGATAATCGGGTTTTCCCTATCTGGCGGTTGCGTCACGGTGTACGCCGGTGGGCGGGATTGTTTGATAAGGAGCTGGAGAACCTCGTAGTTGCAGATCCTAAATGAAAGCCAGGCTTCTAGTTTAATCCGCCACCATTCAGTAATATAGCCCGTCCCATTGGTGTCTGGAGTGACCCGCATCAGATAGTTTGCGCGAAATTGAGGACCTGTCGATGTGAACACCTGGTGCATGCTTCGTGATAGCGCGGTGAATGCTGGGTTGAGGGAAAATAGAAGGATCTCGTGAAGGAGCTAGGATGAAGAAGGGCTTGGAATCGATTAAAGAGATCAAACGACCATGCAACATACCTCCACTGGAAGATCATGCAAGGCAGCTAGCCTGTCACTTTGACGGTGTGACGGGCTTGTGTCTTTTGGAATTTGCAGACATCCTTCAGGTAGTTTGTAGCGTTTCGTTGGAGATGGAGATCCTTCACCCTGATCCTTTTCGGCCTTTCGTTTCATCAATGTGGTTGAAATCCTCCCCTTTGGAAAAACTCGCGGTGTTTACGGCGCGACCGTACTTACCACGGTCTTGCTTTGTCAGCGACAAGTCCATTCTCCAATTCCGCTCACCCCTCGCGATTGCAAGCTCTTAGGCTCTCAAGAACTCGGTCCGAGCCGTAGACGTACGCCGTATAAAATACAGGACTGCTGAGTACGTTTCTCTCTCATGGCGTCCCCTCCGGCGGTCAAAGTGTAAGCAACGACGCTCTCCCCACCCTCCGAGTTGGAATCTGACAATTCAGCAGTCTTGCTGTAGGATCGGCTCTTGGTTCCATTTCTGACCTATTTACGAAAGTCAAGACCATTAACGCCAAACATGGGCCCTTTGAATTGCTTCTCTGCACTGGCGATTTCTTCGGACCACCAGGAGCGGCGAGTGAGAGCGATGAGGTAGACGCGCTGTTGAACGGGCAGCTGGAAGGTGAGTGGATGATCGCATGCCATGCTTCTCACTTTGGCGCTAATAGAATGTAGTCCCAATACCGTCATACATCATGCAGGGTGACTTCCCTCTCCCACAAAAGGTCATCACGAAAGTCGGCCAGAATAACGGCCAATTATGTCCAAATCTCTTCCTCATGGGTATGTGGCCTTGTTTTTACCTCATATATTGATTTCAGATATCTGAATCTCTTTGCACAGGAAAAAGCAATCTTCTTGTCACGTCGCAGGGGCTTCGGGTTGGCATCTTCGGTGGGACATACGACCCAGAGGGGTTCAACCTCCCACTGCCAGAAGACGTCCACCCACTGTCCGTCGCCAGCTTTGACTCTCACATGCTCAAATCCTTCCTTGCCAATCCTCTATTACCTCAAGACAACCAACCATCGGGCCCGTCGTTCTCATCGGCAAAGAACGCGCAATTCCTTGACATCCTAATGACGCACGAGTGGCCTGCGGGGATCACTCAGCATTGTACTCTACCACTACCCGATCCAAGCTCACCGAACTGGGGAGCTCAACCTGTTCAAGCCCTCGCAAAACTTCGACCACGATATCATTTCGCTTCTGGAGGTGGACCACATCCGGTCTTCTGGGAACGGCAGCCTTACGTCTGGGACGAAGATTCCCGGGTATCGAGGTTTGTCAGCTTGGGCGCCTTCGGAGGGCCTGAGCCTGAAGCTGGAAAGGAAAAGGAGAGGGTGAGCTCGACTATCGTTCCGGTCTCGCTAGGCACCAGAAAGGTTGACGGATCCCAGTGGTTCTATGCGTTTAGCATCGCTCCGCAAACTGAGCCTTCTCAACCTCAGCCGCGTCCTGCCAACGCAACTGCGTCACCTTTTACCAACCGGGGAAGCAAAAGGGAGCTTGACTCCGCGGGAGGGGAGAATTTCATCTGGGGCAACGATGCCAAACGTGCAAGACGGGACGGCGAGCGTTTGTGACGAGACGTATTCTCGAAAGGAGTAGATGACTAACATCTACGCTTATTAGGTACCAGCGGCAAACCGCCACCCGGATACGTCTGCAAAATCTGCCAATCATCTGAGGTGACCTCGATCTTACGGTCCCCTCTCTATGGTCGTCGGTGGCTGACGCGTGACTTTAGCATTTCATCCGAGAATGCCCGCAGAGAGCGGACAACAAAGGTCCTCCGCCAGGGTACAAGTGCAAGATCTGCGAGTCGAGCGACGTGGGTCATGGGTTCCCCCCCCCCCCCGGTGCTGGTGGAAGTCTCACGGGCTGAAATGCATGACTCTTTTAGCATTATATCAAAGACTGTCCGCAAAAGACTGCGTCTGACAACGTTCCACCGGAAAACTACGTTTGCAAGATCTGCAACCAGCCAGGAGTAGGTCGATGGAATGTTGTCGCGAAACGCGGGAGAGACTGAACTTTGGCCTCTGCTTCTGCAGCACTACGTCAAGCATTGTCCCGAAAAGAACGCATCGGGAGACACGGGAGGGAAGAAACCGCCACCGGGATACGTGTGTCGCGCTTGCGGAAGCGAGGGGCATTACATCAAGGATTGCCCGAGTGCGGCTGCTCGTGGGCATGGTGGAGAGCGTGGCGAGCGGAGGAAGGAGATTGGACGTGAGTGGATACCTCCTCGTGGAACGGTGTCAAACCTAACGTTGTTTGTGCAGCGGACGAATGCTGGTTCTGTCTATCGAATCCACGCGTCACGTATGTGCTGCAGATATGCTTACATTCATCTTTGGAGGTTCTGATCGGTTTTTTTTTCCTTCTGCAGAAAACATCTCATCGTGTCCATCGGCTCCGAATGCTACGTGACAGCGCCGAAAGGTCAACTTCCTCCAACGGACGGGACGGGCCCTACTCGCGTCCCAGGAGGCGGACACGTTCTCATCATCCCAATCTCACACTATCCGACGTTACAATCCGTCCCCTCCGACCTCGCCATCCCGATCATTTCGGAATTGGAGCAATACAAGTCCGCTCTCCGATCGACGTACGAGAAGCACGGTGCCGTGCCCGTGGTGTTCGAGGTGGCTCGATTGACGGGCAAAGGCGGGCACGCCCACGTGCAAGTCGTCCCGGTTCCAGTAGAGTTGGCGGGGCAAGTCGAGGAGCAGTTCCGGCGGGACGGTGAAACGAGCGGGATGGATTGGGAAGCGGACGGAGAGGCTGCGTTGGACAAAGCCGCGCGATCGGGGGAGAATTATTTCAAAGTGGAGTTGCCCGATGGGAGGAAGATGGTGCATATTATGAAGCCTGGGAGGCAGTTTAATCTGCAATTTGGGAGGTATGTCGTCGGCGGTGTTGTTGAGGTCCCCTCGCTGATGGACTGGACTGACGCGGTGACGTATTCTTGTAGGGTCGTTCTCGCTAATTTGTTGGGACTGAAGGAGCGCGCGGACTGGAAGGCGTGCACGTCGTCGGACGAGATGGAGAAGAAGGACGCCGGGTTGTTGAAGAGCGCTTTCGCGGCGTTCGATCCCAGTGCGTGATGTGTTGTCGTGAGGCATTTTCCTTCGGGATTCGGTTTTAGCTAGGCTGTCGTTCTGGCTCGCTTCTCTGGGCACCGGATTATCGATCTAGCGGACAATGTAACTGTGGTCGCCAACGTGCTTTTGGTGCGAAACGGCGTGTGGTGGTTACCGGCATGGTAGCCATCTTCCTCTGCTGAGATGTTAGGCGGTGCTCAAGACTGCCATACCATAAAATTGTTCGAGAATTTGTACTAGGATGTTCAGAATCAGTGAGTTTTGTCGGGCAGAGGGTACACCGACTTGAAGGGGTTTGTGAGTAGGTAGTTCCCGCTCAAAGTTTTGAGCCTTCAATACTTCCATCATCAGAAATTGATTCAGCGATAGAAAGTTAGCTTGGACGTTGTGCTGTGCGAAGGGAGCGCTCACAAGTTGACTTGTTCCTTCGACCCAGCGCTTCAAGGACTCCGCTATCACCATGTAGGTAGCACTAGACTCCGGCGGCGCGTTCGACCGGTTGTTAACAAGTATGAATCTTTGGCTCGGTATTGACAAGAGCTCGGCGACGGGCTTTTTGTGCGGGGAGCCCGTGGCGGAATCGTCGAGAAGCGAACTCCCCGTCGTCCTGTCGAGACGAGAACTCCGTCACCACTGCAACGTGACGTGGGCCAGCAGCGGCGATGGGAGGCGGAGAGAGCGGCCCGGAGCTCAACGCTGGCAGGGTTCCCGTCATTGAAGAGCATGTGGAGGACGGGGTCTGGCGTTTGGGAAACCGACGGTATCCTGATCTGGCAAAGGGGCCGCACGTTACCAGTTCCTTGGCGCCCGAGGCACAGCCCCTGCCCATGTCCTCTCCGAAACGCCCAAATGCAGAGATGGAATGGCACTGTTCATGGGTTTTATCGATCTCTCCGTGGAAGGTCCTGGCGGTATCGGGGTTGGCTGTGAGCGCTGCCAAGCCAATGCTGAGCGACCTCATCGGCTTGAGGGCAAATGAAGAGTAGTCGGTGTGAGCCGCTGTCAGTAAATACCATACAGGCGGTATATTTCTGCAGGGATAAGTATGCCACGCTAATCGTTCTGTCTGACGGCAAAGCGGGAACTTATTGGGAAGAGAGCGGGGGTCCCATCCCGCCCCCTCGTCAAGTGTGCCGAGGAATCTGCCAAGGGGTAAAGAAAAGTGCGTGGGAATAAGCGCCATGAGGGGGAAACTCCGGTGCCAAGCGTCGATCATAGGCTGTGGCTTATCTAATGCATCGACTTTTTGAGAGTGTCTCAGTATCGCCGGACGGACGAGATGCAGTGTTCCGAAGGATCGGCAGTGTGCCCCATTCCCTTCCTATATGAACCGCGGCCCGCTGGCTCTCCCTCACATTCCCCCAGCTTTCCCCCCATCGCTAATTCTCTCTTCTCTCTTCTACTACACCTTTTTACTCTTCTTCTCTTTCTGTGGTCATCTCCCACAGACCTTTTTGTCTTCTTTTATCTCTTTACACTAGGACCAACAAAACACTCTCACTACCTAGTCCCATCCCCAACAAAAATGTTCTTATCAACTCGCATTATATCCCTCCTATCCGCCGCCGCTCTCGTCTACAGCCATCCCATCGACCATGATCACGAGCACGTCGAGCGCGGGAGCCTGTTGTCCTCCTTTGGAATCAAGGATTGGTCTCAGCCAAAGGGTCACCCCGTAGAGAGACTCTTCGAACGACAGGCCGCCAGTTCATTCAACGGTGAGCACAAAAGCATAAACTCTTTCTCTCGAACTCCATTACTAATGAATCTGATTGTGGACTGGATGCGCAGCCGCCAACTACCCCGACGGTAACCCCGACCCGACCGCTATGCCCGACGCATGGAAGCAAGCACTCGCCCAGGCCGTCGCCGCAGGCCAGATCCCCAACATCGTCCAAACCACAGACGGCGTCTACCCTTCCGGCGTGGACCCGACTTCTCCTGAGATCTGTGCCAGCTCTGTCGAGTGCCGCTACGAGAACGGGACTTTACCAGATATCTGGGACGCTCCCGATGGCATGCTAGGCGTTTCATTCGATGACGTAAGTCTTCTTAACCCTCGCTCAACCACCAAAATAAAAGCCTGAATGCGCTTTTTGTCGATGATTTAGGGCCCGACACCCGCTAGTCCCCAGTTGTACGACTTCCTCAAGTCCCAAAACCAAAAAGCCACGCACTTCTTCATCGGGAGCAACATCCGCGCCCACCCGGACTTCTTCACGCAAGCTTACACCAACGGGGGCGACATGGCCGTGCACACCTACACGCACCGCTGGATGACGAGCTTATCTAACGAGGAAGCCATGGCGGAGCTCGGGTGGACCATGCAGATCATCTACGACATGACCGGGGGACGCGTTCCGAGGTACTGGCGCCCGCCGTACGGAGACTCCGATAACCGCATTCGCGCCATCGCCAGGTTGTTCGGCTTGCAGCAGGTCGATTGGAATCAGGATACCGATGACTGGCAGATTCAGAACAAGAAGACCACCCAGGCTCAGATCGAAGCGTTGTTGAAGAAGTTCATCGAGGGTCCCAAGTCTCCTGGTCTTAGTACGTGCTTTCGTTATTTCAATTCCTCACTCTTTCTCTTGCCGACATATTTATTATAACAGTCATCTTGGAACACGAACTCTACCCCGAAACCGTCGGAGCCTTCATCAACGCGTACCCCTTGATGAAGTCCTCCGGCTGGGACACGCGCAACATCCCCGACCTCTTCGGTGCTCCTTACTACCAGAACGCTCAGGACAACGTCTCTCCCGTCACTCAGGCGACGATCCTCACGGGCAACACCACCATCGCCATCAACAGCAGTTCCGCGACCGCCTCGGCCTCTTCGACCGTAGGCACCGCTTCGTCGACCCGCGCTGCGACCAGCTCCAACCCTACGGCTACTCAGGGCCAGAAGAGCTCCGGTGCGTTTTCCGCGAAGGGTGGTGTGTGGGGTGTCGGTGTTGCGGTGACGGGTGCTTTCGTCGGTGCGCTCTTGATGTGATCGACCTCTTCACCGTGCTGCGTTCGCTACCTGCGTTTGGGATTCGTTTTAAGCTGTATGACCTTCCTCCGCTCAACCACGCTGTCTTCCTTCCATCATGCCCTTTTTATATGTTCTTGGTCCTTGCACTCCACGCTCGCTTGTATCCATGGACGTTTCTCGCCACCCTTGGGTTGTTGGCTTTCGCTGTAGATTTTTTGGTTTTCTCTTTGCACTCCTCGGACATTACATATCTTCAACCCGTTCGTTCATTACTAGAGTCTATATAAATTCACCCTCGTTGTTAACAAACCGATTCGTGATGCACGCGTGCTCAATACTGGTATGGCCGGTTCGTCCTTTCAGCGGTTGCACGAGCCTCGAGTCCGACCCGCGCGTGCTTGACTCAAATCCAACCGGCCCGCTAACTTCTATCTCCTGCCTTGGGCTCCGACCTCTGTCTCGACAAGGTAGAACGCGAGATAAGTATATATCATGACACCGCGTCCGTGTGATGTGGGCCACTGCACTGCAGAGACTTCCATCCCCTCTGAATGATTCGGGAAACGGGGCATATGATACCAGTTCAATATCTTCTATATTAGATGTAGGGGTTTGCCACAACGAGGAAGTGAAGCTTTACCCTGTACCTGATCTGCGTATCATGCGATGGTGCCAGAAGCTTGTGGCACAGCTGACAGAATGCCGAAGTGCACAGAGATGCGAGTGCTGGGGACGCTGATGGCTAATCTAAAATGTCAAGCAGTGCCAGAATGTGTACAGTGCATCGGCCAATTCGGGGCGACCCGCTGGCCGTTGCCTTCTTCCCACAGGTGAACCTCGGTCTCCCCAACCGCATCTCGGAATAGCCTGACGGCGCAGCAGAAGCCACGCTGATGGCTCAGCGGTCTCTGTTCACTATCTAACGAGAAACCAGTCTCAGCTGGACAGTGTGGAGGGTGTTTGTCGGTACACATATACACAGGAAGCGATGGAGAGCATCAGGCATACTGGTCTTGCATTGAAGCCATCGTACTGATTCTGGGTACCCATACCGTTCAACTCTGCACCACTGACCTAGCCTAGGGAAAAACGCTGGCGTCGCGCGCCGCGCCGCCTTTGTTGCAGGCCCATGTTACGGTACACATTCGAAGCCCCCACTCGGTCGCCACGAAGAAACCGCTTCCACTCCTCGGTCTTCTCTCACGAGCCTTAGTGAATTGCTAGGCAACATCGATTCTCCCAAATGGGTTGAAACACCGCTTTGTCAACTCTACCCACGACGTGTCGCGGTGGCTGTACGTCGCGGAGTTGAGGCTTTTTCTTGGTGACGAGCAGCTTGCGCTCGAGGGCTACATAAGCAAATGGTACGAACGAGACGAGCTTGCAGAATACCGAATCCTCCACTTGACCCCATATGAGCCGTATCAATTCTTCCTTGAACGATGATATCAGCACCATTGATCTGGAAGTCTACGCGTCGGAAGCTGTTCTGCCGAACATGACGTACAGGAATCATTCGCAGAGACCAACAAAACCAAGAAGCCCAAACATACAGAGGAAGCTAAAGTTCGTGCATAGGATCACGAACGACGAGTTTTTCGAGAGAGTGAAGTCCTGTAAGCGGCATGGTACCTTTATTTTGCCTTCTTGCCTGATCTGAATGCGATGCGGACGCCGTGCTCGGTTAGACAGCAAAGCCAGACCTCCTTCCAGGTTTTCAAGGTCGTCCAAAGACTACTCGCTTCGAGTGCCCAACCCGAACCACTCGGCTGTACAAGCAGCTGGAGTGCTCAACGACCCTGACAACGAGGCTGGGATCCAGAGCTGGGTCGAACAGGTCGCGCTTCAAACGGCGTTGTGCCTTCTGCACAGCGCCGAACCGGATCATCTCGGCCTTGAGCTCGCCCGCGTATCCGGAGAAGGAACACGCCAGATATGCTCGGACTTTGGATTTCGCATGGATGACTCCCGGAATCGATGGAGGACGAACGGAGGCTATAAACTGGCGGTCGAAGTTAAATGTCCATGTAGGTTGTCCGAGTCACAAACGTATGTTCCACATCTGACATAATAAACAGGGACGCTGTCGCGCTCGGACATGGTAGGGATTTCGAACTTGAGAAACGGGGTAGGACACTTTCATTGCTCGTATATGGATCCGCACCTGACTCCCTTGGTATTTAAGCTTTCCCTCGTGGCCGGGGAGACAAAGTACAGCACATGTATGCTCTAGACGACCACGGTAGATTGGACTGAGCTGACTAGGCTTAATAGCTCAAAGTGTTCTCGCGCAGGTTTATGATTACTGCTTTAATCAGGATCACTGCTTTTGGATAATCACAACGGTGAGTAAAGCCCAAAGTCACCGGTGGACTTTCTTTGCACCAGCTCAAGTTGTGCCTTAGTACGAATACTGGGTTTTCGGAGTCTTTTCAAAGGACTATGAGCTCGCATTGGTCACAGAGCCGATCAGTTTCGACAACGCGTCTCCGACTGTCCTTCAGTGCATCGTGTACTGGCTTCAGTCCTCAGTCTTCCGTGCCGGCGCGTTTGAGCCTCCTAAGGTGAGTGTTCGAAGGACTGGCATCTGCCTTAGGGAGCACAGGCACTAAGCATTCAACGCGGCAGATGACCGGTTTCAACATACCATGCTCAAGAAGTGTTTGGAAAGAAACCCTCCGACTGTGGCGAGAGGGTGGAATTAAGGAAATCGAATCCAGGTTTGCCGTTGTGGACTTCGACGATCCCGATGGGCTGCTGGCGGAGTGTATAAGCTCCGTGGACGGACGGAACTTTTCTGTCACATACCCGACGGACAGCTGGTACGCGGAAGATTCGTTGGAGCCGTACCGCTCGGCTCTCCGATTACTCGGGCGGTCGTCAACTATCTTACAATGGAGAGTCCTCCTTATATGGTTGGCCTTGCTCGCAGACCCCTTGACCACATCGCCCGGGCTTTCTTGCCTAGAGAGGGCTTTCAGGGCTTCATCTCGATCCAGTCACTCTCTCCAGAGGCAAGAGTCTAGTTGGGCGTCAAGGAATGCCATACAACCTACCCTCTGGGTAATTATTGGACCCACCATCGCCCCGGAACCTGGGGCGACTCTTTGGGAACGCCCGGAAATCTACGCTTCGGCTGAAGTTACGTTCATATTGAACAACTACCTTCCGTCCCCCATTAGAGAAGAGCTTAACGAGATATTTGCTCGAGTCTCTCAAGGTTCGACATCATCCAGAACCCGGCCGGAGTCGTTGGACACTCCAGAGCGGCCCGAGAATGGCGTGCGTACCATCTCAGGATCAACTTCAAGAGCTCGATCGTCCACGGAACGCAGCAACGCTCCACGTCCTATTGAGTCTCCGGGCTTGAACAACCAGCCGACTCCCGAAAGCGCGTCCACCGCATCCTTACAACGCTCCAAGACCGTATCCCCTCACTACCCTTTCCACTTGCTCCGATCAGACTCGGACTCGGTCCTAGACTCGCCTGCTACTCCGACTACTCCAAGTTCAAACCGTCATCGCCCGCCGTTCGCGTCCTCCTCGTCCGATTTGACCCCCGCCGCGAGCCGCAGTGGGCCGCTCGCTGAAGCGGGTAATGATTCGGATGAACGGATCGATTCGCTCGTCGCGATGCTTGATGGCTTGGCCGTTCGGTCACCACCAACCAGCGCCGCGAGATCTAGTCCGCTTTCAAGAGAGGAGGTCCACTCGGACGAGAGGATCGAGTCGCTCGCTTCGAGGCTCGGCGGGCTGGCTGTTCGGTCACCACCATCCGACACTGGTCCTAGTCTAGAACGGTCTCGTCCCTCACCACCCAGTAGGCACGAACTACAGCCAAATCCTTTCTTCGAGATGCGCGGAAGCGAGCCGGTCGCCGAAGAGAGGGTGTCGCCTAACACGAGGTTTGTTCTTACATTCATCATAATCAGACTCGTTCTTGCTCACACGCCGTGAATCTAAGCAGCTTGGAGGACCTCAAGAGCGATATCTTGATCGAGTATCTCCTGAATCATCCTGGAGAAGATCCAAGCATCAGCTTCGACGATCTCGTTCGCCGAAACGAAGTACCGCCGCTGTACTAAAACCAGCAGAATTGTCTCATTCTCCGAGGAAGCCATACCGAGCTTTCTATTTCCGTTTCGACTGTGCATGCAAATATGTTAAGTGTATGGGATCCAGAGCCAACTTTGAAGAGTTTGAAGGACTTTATACATTAGCACGTGAAAATCATCTTTTGGCAGAGCACACGCACGACGCCCCCATTGAGCAACGCCAAATATCTTGTATAGATGCAAACGTCTTACTAGCTGATACCATTTGCTTTGGGCTTCCCATGTCTGTTGCTGCCGGTTGTCGGTTTAACACCGTCAATGTCCAATTCCTCTGCTTCGTCAACTTCGTCGTGGGACGGAGGTGGATCAACTCGGCGAGGTTGGATGATGGATTCTAAATGCGCCAAAGCGGGCCTTCAAACAGCCAAGAACGGAAGAAATATTACCAAAGAATAAACCATGGGCAACCATCTATATTTGAAAGCGAGAAAGAAACGTCCAGAAACAGAAAACGGCAAGTCGGTCCGGCCGGCGAGTTTTGGAAATCCCGAGGGGCAAGGGATCTTCACACAGCTACAATAGTAGAAAACTTGTCGAATAAAATTGTACATCGGAGCAATGTGTTTAGAAGACGACGACATACTGGAGGTGAGCACACGAATGCAACGCCAAGAGAAAAAGAACCAAAAAACAAAGAAAAAACTAACAGGAGTCATTTATTCAAGTCAAATATAGTAGGGAGGTCGCGCCGGAGTCCAATAAAAGCCGCCATATGTCGCGTACGGCAGGATAAACAGATACCATCGTTCCACCCCTGCTTCGCCAAGTAAGCGAGGGGATTCCGAGATCCGTCTTCCAGCATTTTGAACCTTGAATCAAGTTCCTTCAAGTCTGGCTTCAACTGCCCGCATCTGTACTTCACTCCTCGGATTTCGATGGTGGTCGAGCACTGGCCAGCGCGCT
Organism: Tulasnella sp. 427; assembly: GCA_019633495.1. Classification (NCBI taxonomy): domain Eukaryota; kingdom Fungi; phylum Basidiomycota; class Agaricomycetes; order Cantharellales; family Tulasnellaceae; genus Tulasnella; species Tulasnella sp. 427. The sequence goes on along the minus strand of WSUD01000123.1, from coordinate 7,908 downwards.
CGTCGAACCCGAAGCACTTTTCACCCCCCACGATCGTCCACCACTTCGCCAAGAGACGGTCTCGACCAATCAGGATACGGACTAGATCGTCGTACGCTAAGCTAACAGGTTGAGTTAGCGTGGACGACGACGTAATGGCAACGTGGTACATCGCGAAAGGAAGGACCGAGTCGATTTGGCACTCTTGTGCGAGTGCGACCACTTTGGCCGCCATTCCGGGATGCGATTCGTAAAGGTCGAGTGTCGGAGTGGGGTTCAAGCTTTTCTCCGCGCCGTGAGAGGTGAAATCCTCCAGCCACTTAATAGCACATTTTCGTAGCTCCGTCATGAAGTATTTGCTGGAGATGCGGATAGCAGAGCTAATGGCATCGAAGTTTGGAGGCTGTTCCTCCGGTCTATCGAGACAGACACGAGACGTGTCAGGTTCGGAGTCATTACGCTTTAAGTCATGGGCCTCACGGAGGATTCCACAACAGTCGACAGACCACGGTCCAGTCGTCCGCGCTCTCGGTTACGCGGACAAGTGGTGCTCCGTCGTACGTTTCTCCTTGCAACTTTAGTGCACTTTGATCTCCCCCTACGGTGAACATGTCGGCAAACACAGTAGACTGTCGGGCTAGTTGGCTCTTCAAAAGTCTGAGGACGACGCTTCCGGCGAGGAGGCAGAGGTTACCGTCCTCATAGTAAAACTCTTGATGCCGACTGATTCGACTCGTGCCTTCGTCTACTGACATAGCCTCGATATCTGAAACGATGCGGTAGATCCTCACGGGTAAGTTCCTGATTGAGCGTAAGGGTAGGGGAAGAGCGTACCGACCTTACGTAGTAGGAAGATTGTGACAGGGGCTGGACGCTACGTATATATCTACTTCCCACCCCGTGACGTCTCTTGCATAACTCTGCTCGTCGAAGTCCTCCTCGGAGTCTCGGATCAAGGCAGATGCCTTGATTAGCATATTATGACCAACCTGTCAATTATTTTCAGCCAAAAAAAGAACCAATACTCCTGGGGTTCATTTTGACGAACACTAGTATAGATTTACCTTACACTATTCACTGTTGCCGTGTCAAACTTTAGTGTTACACTAAGGCTCGCGCGATTCATGGCCACGGCCGTTGCTCACTGTCACTCCCTATATATGAAGGACGCACGCAACGTCCGACTGAAAACAACCCGAAGTGTCATGTATAGATGCAAACGTCTTACTAATTAATACCATTTGCCTTGGGCTGCCCATCTCCGTGGTTGGCAGTCGTCGGTTCAACAACGTCTTTGTCAGATTCCTCTTCGTCTACTTCGTCGTGGGACGGAGATGGGTCGACCCGGCGAGGTTGGATGATGGATTCCAAATGCGCCAACGCGGCCTTTACAAAAAGCCAAATAAAAAAAGAGAACGGTCGAGAAGAAAGAAATTACCCGAAGAGTGAACCATGAACAGGCATTTTTATTTGAAAGCGAGAGAGACGTCCAGAAACAGAAAACGGCGAGTTGGATGACCCGGCGAGTGAGTTGGAAATCCCGAGGCGTAAGGGGTAAGGTCAAGATCAAGGGGAGGCGGAGGGGGCAATTTCCAATAGATTCAGTAAGGCTTGAACCTGTTTTCTTCGGAGACGTGAGACTTATCGCTTCGTACCCTTCCGACTACGCTCAACTCGTCTTCGTCGAGCTCTTCGGCATCCACGAATGCATCATCGTCGTCGTCTCCGAACCCTTCAAAGTCTCCTAGTCCAGCGTCCCCACCGCCGTTCGGGTCCGGGTGCAAAGTGGCGCAATGGGAGAGGGCTTCGAATATCTTCTCGACTTGAAAAAAGTAGGGAGTAGGTTCAGCGAACGGAGCGAAATGAAAGGCAAACTGGGGGTTACACGCACCTGACTCAATGTCACCCGGAATGATCTTTAGCTCGCTCATCTCGGCATCTTCGTCCTCTGGGACTTGGACGCCTTCGGGCGTCTCGTCGAGCTGGCAATAGACGTAAGGTCCCGTGGATTCGCTTCTCGACACCGCGTGGAGGGTGATGCGCGGGTAAGTCACCGAAAAGCCTTTTCCCGAAGGGAGGATGAAGGCTAATACGCTGCGGGAAGGGGAGAGGGACGGACATTTCCCCGTTAGCCGGCCCTTCGTAAAGGATACGGTAAAGATCACAAGCAGACGTACCTCTCGATGACATACAGCGTCCCCACCATCGTTCCTTCGAGACCCGCGTTGTCTTCCGAGGCTTCGGGAGCTGGTACGAGCTCGACGGTGACGTTTTCCTGTTTGTGTCGCAGGACGGGTGGGATGTCGGCGAAACTTTGAGGAGTGGTTGAGATGATTTCGGCGTGTTCGGCTGGTGAGACGCAGTGCGGTAAGGATGAAATCGGTTGGATCGCTGGCATTGTTTTCCCTTTTGGTTATGAAAAATGGGCGGTGGTTTATTTGATGAAGCGGTTTGTGGTGGCTGGATCCCTTCGCTAATGGTTTGAGTCGAAGGAAATGAAGGCGTGTGACGATAGCGGGTAATGCCGATCACGCACAGACCACATGGTCCAGGCCTTTGATAGTGGTTTCTATGCCACGAAAGCAATTCATTCGAAGATACTTTTCTAGAGAGTTTATACTAGAAAGGTTAGCGGAAAGGACTTGTCTAGGATCGGAACGGCTTGAAGGATTTCGTGGCCGCCGGAATTCTTTTCTTCTTCCTCTTAGCCCTGGTCGTGTCGGCCGGTTTCGTGTGACGTGATCTGGTAAGATTGTCCCGAATTCGGGTGGAAACGAAAAGTTGTTGCTCAACAACAAATCCAATCCCTGGACACAACCTGCGACCCTCAGTCTAACGCTCGGCGGAAGATTCCAAGCCGGCTTTCGTCCTCTTGGGCACCGTCTTGGACAGCGAACCTCCGGATGAAAGGCGAAACGCGTGTTTCGAGCGCGACGCCCTCGTGTTCTGTGTAAATATACGAAAGGGGGTTCAGGTACGAGTAATGTAAGGCTGACTGCGCGTTTCTCTCGTTAAGAGAAAAGGTTACGGCCCGGTTGGAACATGTACAGCCACTTCACTCAAGGGACTGTTTGTGCACGATGAGACGTGATGACGCAGTTTGCTTCGGGCGGCCAACAAAACCCGATCGGCGCCCAAGAATAATCCTTTTCGAGCTGAGATCGGCATCAACGACGGGTGTAGCTACGACAACGGCGAGCGTGCCGAGAAAGCCGAGCGCATTGGCGAAACAATGAGATGCGGATTGGAAGAGGCAAGGGGGTCTCTGTTGATCGTTGGATCTAATACGATTGTTCAGCTTGCTCCAAGACTCTTGACATTCACCAGCAGGAATTCCACCCAATCGCGATCAATCAAGTAACAATTCAGATTCAAAGTTTGTGGTAGATGCTCAGGACACATACGAGCTAACCAGTTGGCCAGAGACAAAAGATTCCCTCAGGAATCCCTCCATCGCCCGGACTTTGCCAGATCCCGACCAATGCCCAAGGAAGTATAATGCCGCTGTACTGCCAAGTCCGCCCTTCATAGTGTTTGTTGAATGTAGCAAATATGCCATCTACCCTTCCTTTGATGCTAAAGTCTCCTCCATTGTCGTGACCTGTGCCGATGAATTGGTACAGGTAATCGCCCGCCCGAATCGTCATCCTTGTAGAATTATCTCCATCGAGATGCACATGGTGCTCCCAAAAGGTGTCGTATGAGTAATAACCTTCAAGTGTTATCGATTGTTCGCATAGCGACCACCAGGATGGCCCCGGGCCCCCTTCAGTACCCATCCAAGGTATCAAACCCGTGCTGTTTGTAAGCCATGCGGTATCTGGAATGGTGAGCTTGGGGGCCTGGAATGGTATTTGGCACACTACTGCACGGTGTACTATATCTTGCAGTGCTTCAATGAATATGTCCAGGGCTTGATTTATGTACAGATAGGCTTGAAAGTCGCAAACATTGCAAAATGCCTTCAGGGTCTCTGCTGCGTGGTTATTGACGCTGAGCTCTTCCCGGGGGATGACTTGAGAGCTGTAGACTGAGGACCAGCGCTGGTAGCCTTCTTGGGAAACTTTGTCAAGGGAAATGTCTGAATTTTGAGGTTCAATGCTTGGCATCAGCGAACGTGACCAGACTAGAATCGATCAGCAGGCTGACCGTGGTACAGATATCGCGCAATTACAAGAAGCCGCCAATAGCTTTGCCTTTCATCTTCTTCATCATCAGGTTCGTGGGACGCCAGGAAACGAGCAATGTGCCGTGTCTCGTCGAAGAAGGAGTTGTTCGAATCTAAAGCGAACGGTTGTGAGATTTTGCACACAAGATCATCCAGCTAGATAGTCGCCTCACCAATTTCCGATGTGACTCTGGCTAGCTTCTCGATGTATTTGGGTTGAATGACCCATGAAAGTAAACCCGGATGCATGACATGCCACCGATCGCAGGATGCCCTAGCAAGCTGACTCCACAGCTCATTTGAAGCTCCTTCTCCACTTCTGGCATTTGAGTGTCGAAGAATAGCATCGATGTCCCACCCGCCGACCGTAAGATGCCTTCTCCAAGTCGATTCGTTTCGCGTTGTCTCAGCGAAACGTTTCGAGACCAGGGACAGTGTCAGAATCTCAAAAGGATTTTGGATGCAGTCCACGATCGCCCACATTCCGTTCGTTGATAGGTCTAGGATAGAGGGTGACATGGTGAGATAAGAATCTAGACTGGGTCTCAGTGTGAGAGTTTCATAGGCTTACGGTTACTCTCGCGCTAGAATACTCGATGTTACACTCGTTAGAACTTTCGAAACCTGTGGTGATTGCGAAGAGTAAAGAGTAAGAGAAAAGAGAATTAAGGGAAACAGAGAGAGATCGTGAGTTCGGGGGTATATAAATCCAACGTCCGTGCGCGCCATTATCTAATCCTGCTCGGCCTCCTTGTCCGTCTCGGCGAGCTTGGCTGCCGACGGGGATTCGTTAGCCACCGGCCTCACACTCGCCCTCCCGGCTTGCGAAGCAAGCCGAATAAAAGAGAGAAGTGCTTCGACACTCCGTACGTACTTGGGAGTCTGCGCTTGCCTTGTTCTTTTCCGCGTCGCTTGTCTCTTGATTGATCTGCCAGTTCTCTGTGATTGGCCGCGACTTGTGGTTGATTTCAACGCACGGGAGGCGTAGTTTGCTTGCTCAGCTTCTGTAAAGGTTAGCGGAAAGGACTCGTCTGGTATCGGAACAGGTTGACGATTTCGTGGCCGCCGGAGTTCTTTTCTTCTTCATCTCAGCCCTGGTCGTGTCGGCCGGGTTCGGGTAGTGATGCCGCGAGTACGATACAACTCGCGAGTACTCGCTCGCGTTTACTCGTTCCCACGGGTTGCAAGCGAGCGAGAGAGAGCGAGTTGAATTTACTCGTTTCATGCGAGTAAACTCGTCTGCTTCGTTCACAGGCTCTTCACAGGCACTTTCGCTGACGAGAAAATGAAAAGAGGTTGTCCGAATCCCTGCATCTCCTCTCTCGTCACAGCTGATGTAATCCCGCTAGACGGAGCTTCTGGAAGGCGTTTGGGTCTCGTCGTCTGATTGGTGCGGCCAATGTTCGGAGCGAACATAAAACCCGTCTCACGCTCGCGAGTAAACTCGTATCGCTCGCTCGCTTTTATTACGTAAAGCGATAGTGCTGCGATTAAAATCTGTATCGTATCGCTCTCGCTCGCTCGCGGCAACACTAGGTTCGGGTGACGTGATGTCTGGTAAGATTGTCCCGAATTCGGGTGGAAATGAAAAGTTGTTGCTCAACAATAAATCTAAGTAATCCCTGTACACATACGCGACCCTCAGTCTAACGCTCGGCGGAAGATTCCAAGCCGGCTTTCATCCTCTTGGGCACCGTCTCGGACAGCGAAGGACGGGATGAAAGGCGAAACGCGTGTTTCGACGCCTCGTGCTCTGTGTAAGTATACGAAAGGGGGTTTAGGTAAGAGTAATGTAAGGTTGACTGCGCGTTTTTCTCTCGTTAAGAAAAAAGGTTACGGGCCGGTTGGAACATGTACAGCCACTTCAGTACAGGGACTGTTTGTGCGCGATGATACGAGTGATGACGCAGTTTGCTTCGGGCGGCAAACGAAACCCGATCGGCGCCCAAGAAGAATCCTTTTCGAGCTGAGATCGGCATCAATGACAGGTGTAGCTACGACGACGGCGAGCGTGCCGAGAAAGCCGAGTGCATTGGCGAAACGATAAGACGCGGAGAGGAAGAGGCAAGGGGGTCCCTGTTGATCGTCGTTTGTCGCAGAGTCTGCTGCGCGATGCACGCACTCTCTCCCCCCATTCGTCGCGGTCGTCTTCTCTGCCCCAAAGCCACGATGCAAGTCGAGCTGGCGTCGTCGCATCGCCATGATACGTCTTGGAGCAACCGCACAGCGCGTTGGCAATGCGTCCACCCTCCCTAGGCTAACCGACGACGTTGAAAGGCGCGAGAAGAATGGTGAGCTGAGGCTGGCGAGCGAGTTCTGGGCTGGTTGAGAACCCTGCCAAGAGAAAATTCGGCTTGTAAAAGGAAATGATATAATTAGGCAAAGGAAGGCTGTGAAAAAGCGGGATATCCCTTTTTATCCAACTTCTCCCTTGCCTCCATCACATCACTGTCCCTCAGTCCCTGGCTTTATAACTCTCCCTTCCATCCACTTTCGCTGTCGCTCCGGTCCCCTCCCCCTCCCCCCGTCCTCCCCCCGTCCCCTCACGACCGTCCTCGGCTTGGTTTTCACGACTGCACCTACTACGACCAACAACTCTTCTTAACATGGCCTTCAAATCAGTCTTGTCATTGCTTCTCATCGCATCCGCAGCATTCGCTCGTCCAACACCAGCAGCAGACAACCATGCCGATCATGCCCACACCGGTCGCAGCTTGTTCGAAGCATACGGAGTCTCGGATTGGGCTCATCCTGCCGATCATCCAGTGAACGCGCTCTTCCGTCGACAGGCCAGCAACCTCACAGTTGGCTCAACCGGTAAGCACTCCCTCCCTCGTCCTTCTCTTTTTTTTGCATCAATTTCCATTGGCTGCTCATCATATCGGCTGCGGCGTGTGCCACCATCAAAATCAATGATGGGCGCACGAGCGCGTGGAGGCTGAAACCGCCGTAAACCAACTCAAGCCTCTTTCCAACTTTTTTGTTCTCATAAACGTGTTCCTGAAACTGATCAGCGCTCCTCCCCCCTTCCCCTTACGCTTATCTTTTTTACCGCCGGGCCTGCGAACACATCCCCCGTACTCCGAACAACAAACGCACACGACGGCGACGCAACAGAATGGGCCGCGCAGTACCCAGCGGGTAAACCAGACCCCACTACGATGCCCCAAGCCTGGAAGGACGCCTTGGCGAAAGCCGTCGCGGCCGGCCAAATCCCCACAGTGCCGCTCAGCAACGAAGGGAACTACCCGCACGGCGTGGACCCCAACGATCCAACGGTCTGCAACAGCGCGTCGGAATGTAAAGTGGATGGAGACATTTGGAACGCTCCGGACGGGATGTTGGGTCTCAATTTCGACGACGTGAGTCTCCCGAACAAGGATTCCCTTCTTTCTGAGATCGTCGTACGCTCCGCTCGGAGTGTACGGGCGGCTGTCGGTGACCGAACTTCGAGTGCTGATTGGACCGCGTTTCCTTTTCACTCTCTTTTTTTCTTATCGGGAAATTCGAATGACCTACACTCGCAAAAATACGCGCCGACCTCGCACTTCGGACCGGTCCATCCTCGGGTGCCTTGCAAATCTTTTCGGCCACCCACGCTCGGCGCTGCCGCTTTCGACCACACGCCCACGGCAAAATGATAATAATAACACATCAACGAAAAAACAGGGTCCCACTGACGCTTCACCCCGCCTGTACGACTACCTCAAGAACAACACGCAAAAAGCCACCCTCTTCTACATCGGCGGCAACATCCGCGA
>WSUD01000122.1:3406-13589 GCA_019633495.1 Tulasnella sp. 427 | reverse complement strand
GCCGGCCTTGGCGATCGTAACCGTCTGTTGCTCCATCACTTCGTGAATCGCCACACGATCAATGTCCGACATCTTGTCAAACTCGTCGATGCAGACAACACCTCTGTCCGCTAGGACCATAGCACCGGCTTCCAACCTACGTTCGCCAGTTTCCTTGTCCGTCGTCACCGCCGCAGTCAAACCGACGCCGCTACTCCCTCTGCCAGTCGTAGCAATTGCCAGAGGTGCCGTGTTCAGAACGAATCGGAGCATCTGAGACTTGGCTGTGCTGGGGTCGCCCACCATGAGGATGTTGATGTCGCCACGAAGATGAGTTCCGTTGGGTAGGTTCTTCTCGCATCCTCCGAGGAGCAGAAGTAGAATCGCCCGCTTGATATGGTCATGTCCGTAGATCGATGGTGCGAGGGACTGAGAGAGCAGGTCGAAAATGTCTTTGCGCTTGGACATCTTAGTGATGTTGTGAACGTCTCCGGGAGATATTTTGAGTTGCGAGTGAGTCTCCCCAGCTTTAGCTGAAATAGGGACGACGTTATTGACCACCACCAGCGTTCTGTTCCGCCGGCCGATATGAGTTCAACCCGATCAACCGGCGTGAAAATCCACTACACACCTAAATCCTCCACTACTTCCTCCAGCACCCATGCTCTTGTACACGCCGACCAGCTGAATACGATCTCCTGGTTTGCAGCAGTCAACGAGGTCATCGTCTAGAATCACATCTACGCTCCGAGGGAGACGGCCTGGAGGTGCGCGTTCGGGCATCTCCTGGATGCTGATCCGCTGGTGGTCACGGAACGTGCTCAGCCCATATTCAATGGTAAGAGGATTCCCTTGATCGTCTTCCTGAGGCGTCATGCTGGTCGTCGGAGCGGCTGTAGCCGAGATTGTCGTAGCGTCACGGTATTCGCGAGAATGGAAGGCGGTGGTGACTTGACAATAATGAACAGACTTGAGCATCTTAGGGCGAACCAAAGAGCCTTGGGTCGTACGTTTAATTCACTTGTCAAAGTAGAGTAGTGTAAGAATGCCGCTTACATCTGGTTACGATTCCCTCAAGACTGAGCATTTTGCCCAGGTGAGTAGCCTTCAGCGTTCGGGGGTTCAGATGATGGTCTCCAAAGCTTCCAATCAGACCAATCTTGTAGTCTTTGCCGCTTATGACGTGCTTTTCATGATTCTGGTTGGCTTTGACGCGCTCGGCCAGCCCAGCTTCGAACGCTGGCAGATACTCTGATGGGTGCTTGAGCAGTCTGCCATCAACGCGTAAGAGAGGATCAAGTTACGCGTATATAGGAGGAATGCCTACCCGTCCGCGTAGTCTTTATTATATCTCCGCAAATCGTCGACGCTGACGAGAAGGCGCGTCTTGTCTTGATCAAGCATAGTTCCGATATCCGCATCATAATCATTGTCCGGACAGTCCTTGAGGAACTCTTCAAATATGCGGGCTCTGTCGCGTAGGAGTTCGTCGCTGAGGATTGGTTCGTCGGCCATGGTAGGGAGAGTGTAGCGGGGGGTGATGGAGATAGGTCAGAGACGCGTTGCGTTCCGGACTAGGTACAGAGCGTGACAAAGCAAGTCACGATGACCGTCACTCCACCAGGAACTCCCATCCCAACCCCGGACCTCCCAAGACGATGGTCTCGATCCAAGATCTTCCATACGAGCTGATCCTTACCATCGTGGAGGCCGGAGGACTCGATATTACAGATATTTTTGCTTTGCGCCAGGTTCGTACTCTTCGCACGGGATGATGTGGATTTGACAAAACCAGCACTTGCAGACCTGTCAGTGGCTATTCCAGATCTCTCAGTCGCCAATATTTTGGGTAGCCGTATCCGAATACGAGCTTCGACGTGGATATCCATTCCCTTTCCCGCCTTTCACTCGACCACTCTTGTTGACCGGGCCTGAATGGGTTCGCTTGGCCTGCCGGCACCAGAGAACCAGAAAAAACCTCAAGTCAGAAGTGCCAGTACCGAGAAAGCACACACGTCTCGGGGCCGTCAGTCTTCACAACTTCATTATCCTACCTGGAGGCACTTATGTGTTGACCAGTGACGAAGCTGGTGGAATTGCGATTCGCAACATCCAAACCCTCCTGATAGAGACCGACACTGGACCTATTACCGGTGATATAGTAGCTTTCTACCAAGTTAAAGGAGAGCCCTTGGCAATGAACTATCATTTCCACGGCCAAGATGAAAGGAAACTCATAGTTTGCGTTGTACACACCAGGGGGTAAGTCATCTCAACTGGCTTCTGGGTCCAGACGGCCAACGCTCTTGAGTAGTCACGGATACGCTCTCGACATAATATGCTTCGAGTTCACCCAGATCATAGCTGCAGGGAAGCAAATCGAAAGGGTAGCAACGAGCGTACTTCTCCAAATTCCTCGGACACCTGCATCTCGTATATTGGCCGTGGAAGTCCAAGGAGACCTGGTCGCTGTCTTGGAAGAGCCATCTATCAATGACCCGCTCTATTTGGTCTTTGTTGATCACACCAACAACGCCATCCTACGGATAAATACGGGTATAGAGGGAAGCAAAGTACGCCCGGTGTTGGTTCGAGAGCTTTGCGCGGTCGGTGATTGACATCGACCCCGTTTTAGGATGCCTACGATATGTACATTTTAGACGGAAACTGCGTCATCTGCAGAGCTGGAACCCGCGAGACGGATATTCTTGTCTATCTAGACGCCGATAACCTCGTCCGCCTCAATCAAGGGAGCTTGGATCAGAAACCCCATTTTGCCAAGACGATCAAACATAACGATGCCGCAGCCACCTCGACTCCCCTTAATCGTGATGGCACCGACGTCTTCTGGGTGCCAAGTCGACCCTGGAATACCCCAAGCCGATGGAACGCAAATCGATTCCTCCTCCTCTCAACCTCGGACGAGCGAGACGCCGGGCCGTTCGAAGATATCATCAATCATCCGATGCTTCTCGCTCAATGGCTCGATCCTCCTACTGTCATTAGCTGGGTGCAGGACAGTTCCGAAAGTCCATGTCCGTTCACAAGTCGGACCTTTGTCAGCTTCCCTGACCGTCAAACCCGGGTATCCCACAACGGAATACTGCTCTCTCCTAGCACATGCTGGAGGCGTATGATATGGATTAGTGGCTCAAGCTCCGGTAGCGCAGAAGTTGGTGATCCACATCCATCTCTCACTATGATTCCACTTCCTACGCCTGAGGAGGCAGCCGCTGCGGCAGAAGTAAAGGCGGGCTGTAAAGATTTGAATATTCCGATAGATCTTTCTACGGCCAAGTTTGTGAAGTTTTCCGATGAGGCTGGTTTGTTGGCAGTAGGGTTAAACGTTGGAACTCCGAACGGGGTCGAAATTGAGCAAGAAGTACATCTTTTCTGGTACTAGCTGCGACAAACATATGATCATTTGATACCGCATGTAATACAAAGTAATATAGCGGATAAATGCTAATAGTTAAAGACTTAACTTTCTTCAAGCGTTTGGGATTCATCGACTACTCGTGGCTCAGAACTCTGGGTCGGTCTTTGCATAATGTCCCGTAGGTCTACTTGTAGTGCTCCCGAACCCACCGATCAGCTACGTTCCCTCGCAGCAGTTCGGTATTACATGAGTTCAAGCTTCTCCGTGAGCTCCTTGTAGGCTCGCTAGAGCTCATAGCTCCTCGGGTTCTATATATAGAATGATCAGGCGTAACACCCTCGATGCTTCAGCGTTGCCTTTGTTGATGTTGACCTTATCTTGGTCGGGCTTGAACGTCGACACAAAGAAACATGCCTTTAGTATCAACTGGATGCCAGTGACACGCACGCTACTTGATGAATCTTCAGAAACCCTGATACGGTTGGTGGAGACCCGTGACGGAGTAGGTCACGGCGAATGTCACCCCGCCCGACAGCCCCTTCAATCAATCAACACTGCCCGCATACCGTCGAGAGCTCAGGGAGATGCCCTCACTTCAAGATCTCCCGCTCGAGCTGATTCTTGCTATCATAGAAGCTGGAGGACTGGGCGTTGAGGATGTCATCGCCTTCCGTCAGGTTTGAAAATTTGACCTCGTGCGACGGTCAACGTAAACTTGATTCTGACAACATCCGTCCTCGTAGACCTGCCGATGGACTTTTCGGATCTCCGAGTCACCCACTCTCTAGATAGCTATATCCGAAGCCGAGCTTCGGCGGGGATATCCCTTCTCCCTCCCTCCCTTCGTCCAACCTCGATCATTGACGACAGCAGGCTGGGTCAGGCTTGCACACCGTCGCCGGAGAACCAAGGAGAATCTTCTTTCAGAAATCCCGGTCCCCCGAAAGCATGCTTCCTTCACAGTGCCTGGTCTGTGCCACTTTGCCATCCTTCCGGGTGGACGTTACGCATTGATCACCACTGAACGACACGAGGACCATACGGGTGACATAGCAATTCGCGACATACGGCTGGAGAGTGATGACGGAAATGACGGCTTGATAGGGCCGCTGAAGGCTAGATATCAAGTTAGAGGGACTCCCTGGGCGCTGAACTATCGCTTTAGCGGGGAAGACGAGAGGGACCTTGTCGTCTGTCTTGTGTCCGTTACGAGGTAAGTGCTTTTCAAGACAAATCTTTGTGCGAGAGTATTAAAATCTCGATCGGCAGTCTGGCATACACTGTCGACGTAGTTTGTTTCAAGTTTGTCCGGAATCTAGTTGCGGAAAGTGAAATCGAGACCGTGGTCTCGAGCCTGCTCATCCGAATTCCTGAGAGAGAGGCATTCCGCATAGGTGCACTGGAGGTTCAAGAAGACATTGTTGCTGTCCTAGTGGAAATATCCTTGGATGGGCCCCTCTGCTTAAGTTTGGCGGACTACAGGAAGAATTCATTCTCACGTATCAACACTGGTATCGATGGGAGCAAGGTGACGTGATACCCTCGCCTTTCGACGAAAGCGATGTCCTCCTTACTGAAAGCTATTTGCACCTCTTCGAAGGATACGTACAATATGTATCTCTCGGAGGACCGGTGTGTGATCTACACCACTGGCCCTCAAGAGACGAAGCTGCACATATATTGCGACCTGAAGAACCTCATTTCCCTCAACAAGGAAAGTCTGGACCAGGAACCCCATTTCTCCAAGATCATCACCCACGGCGATATTGCTAGCACCATTGGCTCGCTTAACCCTAGCGGTACTCAAGGATTCTGGCACCCGTGTCACCGCCCTTTTAATACTCCGAGTCGGTGGACCGCAGATCAACTCATTCTGTTATATGTAAACGAGCAAGATATCGATAACCAAAATGAAAATCCCGAGGAGAGCAGTCCAAATTATCCTCCTGTACTTCTGGTCGGATGGCTCCATCCCCTTGAACTTGGTCGATGGATGCAAGGCGGTTTCGGAGGACCCAGTCCATTCGACAACCGGACCATTATCACCCTTCCCAGGCTGCAAACTAGGTTGCAAACATACGGACCGATCCTGATCCTCAGCACATGTTGCAAGCATTTGACTTGGATCGGCGACCACAGCCCTCGGGATGAGGATCCTGATGGGGCAGGAACTCGTTTCGTCTTGATCAAGCTTCCTTCTCCCGGAGAACCGAACACCGACACTCCGGACCAGGCAAACGCACTATGTAGAGATCTTAATGTCCCGATAGACCTCTCAGAGGCCACATATGTGCGCTTTTCTGATGACTCTGGTCTGTTGGCAGTGTCTTTGAATAAGGACGAAGACTATATGGAGCAGGAACTCCACCTATTTTGGTATTGAAAGTAACAGGAGAGTTGTATGATTATATATACACATCTGTCTAGTACCAGAATGAATATACTTTTTGAACCGTTGGTCCATCTTCCATCAAGGGATCTACGAGAACAGGCTGCATCCCGACAACTAACAATCCCGTCTCATCACAGAATTTGACAAACGCTACACGATTCAAATCCACCTCTAGGGGTAGTTGAAGATCTCTAGAGCCTTCTTTAACCGCTTCGGGGCTCGCATACTGACCCACAGGAGGTACGGGAATGAGGGTAAGTTTTGCGGCTTCGCTCCCGTCGACGGGCTCGTGAACCCAGAGCATGTTTTTTGCGTTTCGTGTTGGAACGAAGAGACTCTCTCCACGATGAGAGGAAAGGCTTTTTTGGTCCGGCCAGGACAAGCACGTTCTTTGATGCCTCTGAAAGATGTCGATTTGTCCCGTCCTCAGGAAGCTGGATACGTCGTCGGGATCAACCCAATGAGCGATCAGCCTTGGGGGAACTCTGGGTACTTCGTTTACGTTCTCAGGAGCGAATGGAAGTTCGGCCGACGTTGCCAAAAGGGGAACTAAGCCTCCAGTTCGAGGAGCTGGGGTATTCCATGGTCGAACAGGATGCCATGCGGGATCGGTAGCTCCCGGGGCCGGTGCCAGTGCCGTATCGCCTGAAATGGGTTCCGAGTCTATTGTCCTCGTGCAGTGAGGAGGGAGCTCGATCCTCCCAGTGTTGTTGGACATGAGTTTGGACACATCAAAGTAGGCATGCAGGATTGTCTGACGGTCCCGATCCCCGAAGATGATGCAATCTCCGTTATGGAGGTACATGTCGTACGGCTTTCAATATCAAAGCATGAGTGTGTTTATCAGTGTCCGAGCAAAGGTTGCATACCTCTGATGGCCGAAGGCCGGTGTTCACTTCCAATGTAAGACCTCGTCTGTAATCCACGAAAACGAGAAAGAGGTGAATGAAATTATCCTCCACCATGATAACCGCTAAGCCCGACGCGGATGTGTCGCGCAGTTCCACTGCAGGAACATAGAGGTCGAATATAGGAAGGGTTCGATAAATGAGATGAGGAGAGGATGCTTCAATGCGACCAGATTTTTCCACGAAGGTCAATCGCAGGACGTCGATAACCAAACCCCCGCTGAAATAGTAAGGTCAAGTTTTGCGTTTCTCTTGAGGTAATGTCTGAGAGGCTCCTTACCTGGTCTCTGATACGACACAGAGAATCAGGGTTCTTTCGTCGTCGCCGCATAATTGAAAGTTGGAAGAAAGGGCTTCGCCTGGAAGACGATAGCTAATCAAAGATCGGCCAACAGTCTTTTGGGAGTCGCCTTCGGTTGGACTAGCTTTCAAATCTACGATCCTCACTACCCCAATCCCTTCAATAGTCAACGCATACTGGCCTCCGGGAAGTAAAATGAAATCGATTATATCGGCAGCGACCATCAAGGCTTGTTGACGAATCTTGGGGGATGTTGATTTAAGGTTTTGCTCGGTCTTTATTCTTCTTAAAGCTGATTTGACGAAGACTTCCGGCTGTAACGATTTTGGGCTCTGGAACGCTGGGGTCGGCAATGCCATGCCTTGCTTGAGCAGATTGCGGGAAATAGTAAGCCAGAAAGCCACGGTATTTGTTACACGGAACAGAGAGCTACAAGTCTATTACGAGGGCTTGAATTAGTGGGCTCAAATGCAGACGAGGCATGTACTAACTCGACGTAAGGCGATGGCGTCAGCCGCATCGAGCTCACCACATTCGGCGATATAAATAATCACGTCATATGGCAAGGTGGAGATTTTGCTAGAGTTTTGACGAGGCGGTCTTCTGTCAGGACACTGTGACGTCGCGGATTGGGCCATATGCGAAGGATGGGCTTATATGACTTTGATAGGTAAGTGAATGGATAAGATGTTCACAGGATAGGGATATGTTACTGAGGAGTAGCTTGAGAGACCCGGCCGGTTCTAGAATTCATATGACTTCGGTGGGTAGGCCAAACCGAGGAGAAGGCCGGGGAAGCAATAGTCGAGGGCTGGAGAGCGTGAGAGCCTGATCAGGGACAAATCATGCCCAACAGACTTCAACCTCGCCGGCAGCATGAACTCGGGTGGGTTTGGGTAACTCGCATTGTTAGAGATAGCATTTACACCTCAAAAAGCGTAATTATTGTGCGGAGAATCATCATTTATGTAAGAGTGTTATGCATTGGTCTGATTACGCAATCATCCACTTGCCAGGATTAGCAGGGAATTAGTACCTCCAACACATGCAGTTGGATCGTCCCATTCAGCCTCCGGAAGCACGCCGCTGCAATACCTCTTGGACCTCCCCTACTCTTTGGGTTAACCAGACACCAAATGAAGGGGTGCGCAGCCACTTTTCGTAAAATTCCTTCTGCTTGCTGCTAGAGCGAAAAGGCAATAACGAGCCGTGCGTCTTGAGGGATGCAAGGAACGATGAAGGAGTGAAAGGCTTGAGTGGAGCTTTTCTGAAAATTACGTTTGGCTTTGTGAGGAGGGACGCCAACAAGAGTTTGCACGCTGAACGCACGGATCGGTAGGGATTAGGGATTGGAAGTGTCTGTTCAAAGGAACGAGAAGCTTGGTCGTGCGGTCAGTAAAATGCTGCCTTAACAGCGTACACGCTTCAATCTCTGGATGAGGAACGATTCTCAGCTGCCAACTTTTACGCTTAAAGAGACTGCACATACCAGCCAAACCGCCCTTTTGAACGGCGTCTTCCAACTTCTTGAGAAGGGCTCGGTCTTTCGATATGAAACGCTTATGGCGAGTGTGAAACCCAGGCTCCGGACCCATGAAAGGACTCGATCGTGGCTGAGTCGTGGTTTTCCTAACGGGAGTTGGAGATCAGCAGAAAACAACGAGACGTGGGATCCTAATTCGACCTACGCAGCATCGCCTGACCGCCCGACACTTAACACATGAGGCCAATGCTTGCAGAGGTTTTCAAAGAACGGGTTCGTTACACCGAGAATCAAACCAGCTTTTGGTGGGTTCTTGTTGACCAAATTCGTGTAATCCTGGTCATGTATGTGGAAATACGGCCGGAAGTCGCCCGCGAGTGGCACCTGGCAGATCGCGTAAGGACAGCTGTTCGGGGATGAGATTACTAGGTCTCTTACAGGTCGCAGAAAGTCCCGCAACCACCATATGATCGAGCTAGTTTGCGAAGGTGATGGTGCGAAGATGAGAAGGGGCTCCGACAAGACCAGACACTCCCATAGTGTCCATACTTTCGGAAGGAACGACGCGAAAAGAGACACTGGGGATGGAAGAGGTGGTGGAAGAGACGCTAGAATCTTTGTAGAAGGGCCGAATTTAATTTAAGAATTATCTCGGGAACAAAGTCACTTACATGGACCTTTATATTGAATTTCTCTCCGAAACTGGAAGTAGCGATGGACTGATGTTCGTTCTCCGATCTCGGAATTTCGACCTGCATTACGCTTCCTAGGAATCCAAGGTCTAAAGCTTTACCGGGTACCGGGTCGGGCCTTTGCTTTGCGTTCGCAATATAAGACTTCCCACTTATCGCCAACAAACTGAGGAGACGCTCACCAAGACGCGATGTTGCTACATGCCGTTTCAAGCATGGTTACTCCATGCGAGAAGTAAAAGGCTCCGAGTTTCCCGATTGCCGCGGCAAACAGGGACGGGAAAGGTAGGTGGCTTAATATCGTTACAGACCGCTAAAGATATAATTTCACTGAGCTTTTCAGCAGGAGTGAAATGGGGGGAAAGATATACTTGTAGATAACCCCGCTTCGTGTTCGAATCTCGCTTTTGCAAGAACAACGAGTAGCCGTAAAGGAAACCATCGCTTTGTGGTGAAGTAAAGTTACTTGAACCTTGCGTGTTAGAAGCAGTAGTATCCCGTATTCTGAACGAATGGCATTGAACACCGGTTTCAAAGAGAGAGCCATCAGGGAATGACGAAAATGCGCTGTAAGGGACGAAGTCTTGTCAGCACATGTCAAACAGCAGTTCAATAATGGCTGCTTTTACATATTTTCTCTGACATTAGGCGTCATAAGCACGTCCGGATACAGCCTCTCCACGACCGGACCTACGTCCAAGTCGAAATTGACGATCGCGACCGCGAGGATCCATCTGCCCAAGGCGAGCCTCTTCTCGGCATCCAAAGGCATAGGCTCTCCACTGTCGTAAGCGGGAGCTGCACTGGGACCTTTATTATCGTCTCCAACAGCCAATAAAGGTTTGCCGTTCACGAAAGTGGGTTTAGGAGAACGCATCCAAGACGTGATGCGGGGTAATGTCTTTGATCTGCTCAACGGCGACCCTGCCCCGTCGGATGATCCGCGCCGACCACCGGCTTTTGCGCGAGGGGAGTGAAGATCTAGGCTGTGCAATGCGTTCGCCGATGTGGGTGACGCACCGGAGACGTCTTGCTCTTTTTGATCGCTA
>WSUD01000121.1:0-34213 GCA_019633495.1 Tulasnella sp. 427 | reverse complement strand
GGTACCCCGGACACTCGATTTAGTCCAACCCCGCTTTTGAAGTGCGGTCGTAGACCTGACCACAATGCACGACGGTACGCCGACACCTCAAATCTCAACGAAACCTCTTAAAACTTTGTAGAAATCTGTAAAAAAAAACGTTTAGCACTTAATGCAGAAGAAACCGCAAAGATTTGTCGAAAATTAAGGGGGAGGTGAAGGGGGATGGCCCATTAAGGGGTCGAAGACAGTAGAATAGTGCCATAATTTAGACTTTCGACTGTGTTGAACATAGTGCGGGAAGAAGAACACCCATGGCTGTGGAGGCAGTTCTGGGGTGCCAGGCCCTTCGGTGCGCGTGCGGCCAGGACGTTCCCCACCCCCATATTCTCGGGGAGGTTACCTGAGAAAGATCTGGCGGACAGTCCCACTGGATGGATAAAATACTTGATAAGTATCAATTTCTCCCGCAACCTTGAAGGCGCAACTTCCGAGTCGGTCCCTCGGCCTGGCATTTATCCCCTTTCGCTTTACCTGCATCAAGCCAGCTTCGGACGTCATTCGAGCATTAGAGTACCAAGATTTGGTACTAGAAATACTCTTTTGGGTACTTTGGAGACACATTTGGCCCAAATCCGCAATTTAGAGAATCCCCAGTCCTCGCCTCTGATCAAGTGCTGGCCTTTAGGTCCGCATTACTTGAGACCAGTCCTGCACGTAGCTTGTTAAAATACCGGAAGGTCTCCTTTCTCTCGCCTGATCTATTGCCAAAGTCCGTTATCAACCTCCGAGGGAATATGCGTGTGCGCGCGGGCGGTGTTCTGTGCGACTAGGCACCCATCAGAGGAGTAATCCAAGCCTTCGTGTAGTAATACACCATCGATCTCGGAGGCTCCCATCTGAGTTTATTGTCTCCAAGGCGATCAAGAGAGGGCATTTGCTGGTGGTAATAACCGTATCCGCGTTCTGCCCACTCGGGTGACGTCATCTGGACCTTGGAACATCTGATAGCTAGTGGTCCAGAGAGACGACTGGGTGCAGCTAGGAAGAGTATAGCAGGAATTTCATATTGTTAAGAGATCTTGAGCTCTGACCGAAAGAGCAACCTCCGACTGGACGGAAATACCTCGGGTCGGTGTGGTTGCGACGAAGTTACCGTCCCCTGAAGATTAGTAATGCGGCGCAGTCCCCACGCCCACGGGCAAGCATCATGCCACTGACAAGAATATGGACAATCTGGGCAAAAAGAAAAACCAGAACTCCCAAGCAAGCAATTCAATTCCGAGAAATATGTCGTTGCGCACGAGAATCTCTGGTTTGGTGGGTTGAATGATCACAAACGGAAAACCGCCTCGGAACCGGGACTCTAGCGGTCGTGGGACTTTGGTGACCACATACCGTCGTGCATTGTGGACAGGTCTAGCATCTTGGAACGGAGACCGCATCTCAATATCCGGGGTGCTCAGTGTCATTAAACAGGTTCATCCACCGTGAAATTTGCGGGTCATGAGCCCGCGGGATGTCCGCACTTGGGGCGGTGGTGAACTCGAGGGGAGAGGGGAATGGACGGAGCGCTTCTGAGGAAGTTGGATTGTAGCTATAGGGAGCTGGTCAGCTCTTTTGGAGCGTTCAGTCACGGCTAAAGAGATAATGCGAATATTTTGATTTGATATAGTATGGTAGGACTGAGGAAGTGGCCAGCGTGTATGAGATAGCTACGGGTGACGGCCAAGCCAAACATTGTGATTCACTCAGACTGAAAGACGGAGTCGTTTAGTGATACGATATACGAGGTTGCTGAAGTCGACACTCTCATTAGATGGGGTGCGTCACGTGATCGTGTTAAGCCATTGAAACGTGCTTGCCCTTTCCTGCGACGTACCTCACACTCATTCCGCACTAGGACATGGCTTTTCGCGAACCAATACAGGGAAAATATCGTTTCGACTCTCTTTAGCTTTTTCGTGAGTTATCGCTCACATTATCCTTACAATAGTGTCGTGTAGTGTGTTAAAATCTTCTTATTCTAATTAAGCGTGCGGTGATATGATCGATCCGCTCTAACGTGCATGCGCAACTATACCTTCGCCTTCTCGTAATACTCTGATAGTGGCATATTATTATATAGATGGGTAGTTACAAGATGGGACGGTGATCACGGTGGGCCAGCGGGGACGACGATGCCGACGACGAAGACGTAATGACGACGAGGAGACGACGACGACGACGACGACGACGACGTGATGACGACGACGACGTCGTCGAATGGGAGGGGACAGGCTAAGTGTGTTAGCGAGACGGTGCCGGTTCCGTGGGGGTAGATTTCGCTGAAGCCAAGCTTCTGGAGCTCGAAAGGGTTGTAGGATGGGAAAGGGAAACCTGGGCGACTTGTGACGCCGAAGGCAAAGATTCCAGAATCGAAACTCCCAACTCGGCGGGAAGATTGCTCACCCCACACTGCCAACTGGCAAACCGCTCGGCGTTGTCTTCCGCCGACTTTCATTCTGTTTCCAACCGACGCCCTTCCGCCCCCCTCCAATGCCGTCCTCATCGTCTCTAACGTCGTCCGAGGCTTCCAAGCTCATTGCACTCGCTTCACCATCCTTCATCGCCGTCTTCCTTCTGACATACATCGTCACGCTCTCTCTCAGACTTACTATCGCTTTACATCATCCCCCCTCGATCGACATCCGATCTACCTTTCTACCGCAGAGCAACATTCATTCTAACGCACTCGCTTCTTTCCTTTATGGGATTAGCGGACTGTGTTGCTTGCTGAGTCTCCCGAGTTATGCGGAGGATGCGTCGCAGTCTTCTTTGGTGAAAGGTTCGATCATTGCCCAGGGGTTAGTAACACAGGGGATCGTGAGGCTCGGAGGTGAGGCTCGAGGGAAGATGTACATGAGGACTACCGCGACTAACTCTTGGTACCTTTTCAGCTGTTTTTTTCGCTCTTGATTCTGCTTTCCACCTTCGGTCCAAGGTCGAATAGACGGTCGAGCCAGGCGCATGTTACCCCATTCACTACCTTCGTAGACGTTATCCTCTTCTCTACATCTCTTGCTCGTATGTGCAAAGCTCATTGCTCGTGCTCAGCTGAAACTAACTTCACTTACTCACTTTACATTGCGCGTTCAGTTACTGCGCTCTCGCTCTACCTAGCCACATCACATTACTCAACCGCCCGCACCTACCGCGCACTGTCGATCGTTCAGCTCTGCCTCTTTCTCTCTGCACTTTCGATCACCGCAATTACTTTCGGTCTTCTCTCCATGCTGTTCAGCTTCGCCGATGGGCTCTCCCATCACGATCCAGAACTGGACCACTCAGACTCCGCCTCTGGGTGCTTCAGAGCTGGCGAATGCGGTGCGCAACCAGCCTCAACTGCAAACTTCCCGCTCCTCGTATGCTCCGACATATACATTACTCAAAGACCATCTCCCGCATCGTACCTCGGATCCTCATCGTAACTCTCCCCGATGTGATGGGAGCAGCTCTGAAACTGGGCAACACTTTGCTCGACCGCGATATCTTGGACGTCAATTACATAGGTCTCTCTATTGGGAGTGGCCTCTCTGAGACTCTTTGAATGGCTGGAGTGGTGAATATCTTCTACGGTGCGTCGAGTCGTCGATATCGAAACTCGCATCCAGGGCTCAACACGAACCCTTTTCTTTTGCCTGTAACTCCAAATCAGACCTATGCACACCCCATCTAAAGGCCCATCACATTCACATCGACACTGAGGAAGGACCGTCCTCGTCTGCCAACCCTCACTTGCCAGCTTCATCATCGAGGAACCACTTCAGGCCCCCGTACCTCGCCACCCCTCCCTCTCCCCTCTCTCCCATTTGTCACGAGGGGGTCAGCTCCGTATCGACCACACTTCCTCACACCCCAATTACACCCAACATCTCAATCCCCATTCCCAAGGCCCTTTCCACGCTCAACGGCCTCTCTCCCAGTTCCACGAGAGCGCAGGGAGCTTGCACCGCCATCTCATCGACCAGCGCGACGCTGCCACTGCAAATGCGCCCGCAGTTGTCCGTTCAGAAACGAACGCCGAGGGAGAAAGTCCGTCCCAAAAGGAGCGTTAGCACCCGGGGTCCTCTCGGATGAGCGGAAGGACGTCGACGTGCAAGAGGAGCAGCAAGGGATCATCACGACTTCGTCCCCTCCTGAGGATCCTGGACCGAGTTCCAAGAGAGCTAGGACCATCTCACAGAGCGCTCGAGGAAGCTCGAAGCCGCACAAACGCTCACCTTCAAAACCGATCTTCTCTCATCGCTCGTCTAGCAAACGGAGACTCGCACGGCAAGGAAGAACTAACTGGCCAGAGGCTGTGAACGCCACCCATGCGGCTATAACCGCCTCGTCCAACCGAGCGCCATCCTTGGTACCCGGAACAACTCGCCCTCGTCCCCCCCCTCCCCGGAGTCCCATTCCGGAGCAATATCGATTCAACGATTCGTTTCCCGGTAATCCAAAGAACCCTCGAGCGGATCTCGTCGGATTGCACCCGATCGGACCTGATGAACAGCAAATCTCAACTTCTAGCGGAGATCAAATACCACCGGCACAGACTGCAAGTGAAATGAAAAAAGAGCTGTTGACCTCTGTTGTCACAAATGCTCTACTAGACAGCCACCTGAACCAGCAAATCGCCTATCTAGACCCTGCGACCGCGTTCACGCTATCTCAAAACGCGAATCAGCATGTCCAGATTACGAATGAGGAAGGGTATAGTCCAAGCGGGTCGCTCACGCCTAGGCCCCCGTCGCGAGGTGAAGACGACGAAGTTACTCCGAGGTGTGTCACTCCGGCTGTGGCAAATTCGACCGCCGCCCACCAGAAGGAGGAGGAGTCCAACGCTGAGTCAGCGATCTCCGCTGATCCTGGGCCGGAAAGCACTTTCTTCGGCCATTAGCGCGGCCAATCTCCCATACCGCGCTTGCTCGAACCCATCGACATCGCACCTCCTTCAAGGCGCTTCATACCCTTCGACTCGTCTCTCCCGTCAGCCTCTGAGATCCAAAACATGCCCAATCCCTCACCTTACCTTCAAGCCCTCCACAACATGCGCACTGTCAATCCTCCGTCGTCTTTTGAACCGTCCGCACCCATCGACATCGCCGTGACTCGACCCAATCGTCATCGAAGAACGCCTACCACCTCGATCTTGGGTGTGGGGAGGATCCGTGTAGAATCTCCGTCCGAGATGAGTCGACGCATGAGGATGCATAGGGCCTCAAGCTCGTATGACGACGCGAGGGCGAGGGCGACGCATGGAGCGAATGAGGGTCGCGATGTGAACCGGAGCCTGGCGAGGCTCTGGTCAACTAGCCTTCTGAGGGACCCTGGCGCTCCTCGCATGTCGGTACTGAAGTCGAAGTTCTCTGATACAACCGCCTCCGGCACCGCGAGCGGTGGTGGCATGATGAGTTCGACTGGTGGAATGGATGCTGGATCGGAGTCGTCGTACAAGTGAAGGTCCGTCGTTGTCTTCGTGGCTCGTCTACTTCGTGGTGCTTCGACTTTTTCTCCCCGTTACCTCTATATTACACTCGCTTTGGTATCCACTCTCTTCGCAAACTTCTCTCCCTCTCTCTCTCTTTTTTTTCTCCCTTTGTTTTGTTTTCATCTTCTCTCCTCATCACAGCATTTTCACCAGCGTCACGTCTCCGTCGACGGCTGCATTCTTCAAGCGCAGCACATCACAGCACAGTAACTTATTGATTCCATTGTCACTCGCAACACGCACATGTACAAGCAACAGCACATTCTTGTCTTATAGACTCGTCTCTCTTCCTCCCTCGTCTTCGTTGTCGGTTTGTAATTGTCGTTGTTATCCTTTCTCAGTCTTGTCGCTTTACGTAATCCAGGTTATCCATCGTACTAATCCATCATCATCGTGTACCACTGGTCTCCGTCTGAAAGTTACGAGGTCGGTTAATTTTCGAAGTCTTAGGGCTCAACAATCTACATACCTTCAAGATCTGGGTAGTACTAGTGTCCAGTTGAAAGCTCTCGAGTGACGATTGGAGACTTTCTACCACTGTTCTCTGCATCTTGCAACCCGATAGAGTTATCATCTGGATGGCCATAGCTTCGGTAGCCAGTTTTCTACTCTCCACAACGCTGAGAATGACGTCCGCGTTGAGCCTCTCAATGGAGGAGCTGGTTCGATCCAACTTCAGTTCGAGGGATCTCACCGTCGGAAAGAGTCGAAGACCGCTTGTCGGTTCAGATGACCAGATGAGCGCAGCGAGTATTGGATCGCTGAAGGGGTCCTCAGTAAGTAGTCCAGAAATCTCCAGCTCCTTGATATTTGGGAATTCAGAATGACATTTTTGAAGTCTTTCAAACCCTTCGTCGTTCCACGGGAGTGCAAGATGGATTTGCTGAACCTGTTGGGACAGTCCCCGATCGAACTGCTGAAGACAAGACAAGATGAGGTTTTGCCTAGTTTGTCGGTCGAGCCACGAAGAACATGTTAACTCCACTGTCCTGGCTCCAACGCTGACCTCGACGTCCATTCCGACAGCGGCGATAGTGACGCGAGCACCATCTTTATAATCAAGTTCCCTGCGCTCTCCAACATGCCGTCCCGCGGATTTGAACATGGGTGCAAAGTCCCTTGGACGATACTTGTCAGCCAGCGAGACCGATAACGCGCATGTTGGGGGGATTTCCACGTGATCCAACAGGCATGCGTGCGCGAGAGTTGACGACCTGAAAATCCGTAGCCTCTGGAGCCTCAAAAGTTGAATCGGTCCGCCGCTCCAAGAACGCTGGAAAGCGTTATCCTTTTCCGGCCAGTTGCTGTTAATGTTGAGGCTTTCGAGATCCGGCGATCCTCGGAGAACAGTGAAAAGCTCCTCTATTGTTGGACCAACATTCGTGCGACGGACAGCGAGGGAGCGCAGACCGTAGATGGATTGCCAGTGCAGGGAAGTACGCTCGATATCGAGGTGTTGAAGGCTGGGAAGATGCAATGGGTGCCGAAATGCCCGAATCCCTGAGAGAGTGATGATAATCGTGCGGAGATTGTTGAGAGGAAGGGTGAGGATTTGTTCGTGATCTGCATCGTAAGATCTGCTATAGTTTAGGAGCTCCCATCTCTCGGCCGAGAACGCGACGCGATCGAGAAACGCAGCTGCCTTCTGTCTAGACGTGGAGCCGAGTGGCCCAAAGGCGCTCCCGTCGTCAAAAGAGACACGCAGTGACCGAGTTCCCGAGTTTTGAAGAATTCGAGCGATGAGATCATCGCTGAGATCAGCGCTGATATATGACCAAAGAGATGGTGTGCTGTCGATGGCAGCCGTCCAATACTTGCAGGTCCTCCTCAGCACATAAAGGCGGATGTAGTAGCTGAGGTAGAACCAAGACCCTGGGAGATCCAGAGCTTGCGAGAGAATTAGTGAGAAGAGCTCCGGAGGTAGATCGTGAATGTGGAAGTGAGTTATGGCGTGGTGGTGGTCTACGATCGCATCACTGTTTCCGGGAGTAGAACTGAACAAATCGTGCCCTCGATTATGAAGTTCCATGTTTCCTAAGAGCAAGAAGTTAAATAAAGAGTAGGATTGTGGTAATAGATCATCTGTTTACGCACTAATTGCTAGAGAAATGACGTACTTTTGAGGTATGAGGTCTGGAGTTGACGAACGGTTAAGTGGACCAATTAACTTGATATCAGATGGCTTCTTTGTTGTTGTAATAACAGTTAGAGATAGCAGGTGCGAGAAATGATATATTCGTAGCACCGAGTTGGTATACCCTCCTCTGAAACAATCCGTTGGCGAGTGACTCGTTGTGAGCCAATTCACTTTACACGTGACTGGATCGCTGCTTGCGGATTCATCGGGCACACGAAGCTGAAAGAAGCAAGAGAACGAATAAGTACTAAGCGCCCAATAGCAACGTCGCATTATCGACTTTAACTAGTCGCCCATTTATATCTCTTTCTCTACTCGTTAGACTGGACGGGCGGATCTCCAGCTGCAGGATCCGCATCCTATCACAGGCAGTGGTCAGTGTTCGCAAGTAGCTATAGCTAAGCCGACATGACTCAACGTCCACGGGTGCAGCACTAGTCAGCCAAAGCTTCTGAAGCGACTGCTTCAGCTTCTCTACGACTTCGCCTGTAATGCGGCAACCGTCAAGTCCCAACGCCTTCAGGGGTGTAGTCTGACCGCTCCCTCCCCGGTTCTCAAGAAGTCGGAGTATTGATGTACCGCAGCGCATACAATACGTGTTGGAGCTCGCAAGAATCCGCAGAGTGACCAGGTGAGGACAGAGTACTTCTTTCCAACCGTTGATTTCGTGTTGGGCGCAGAGTGCATCGACGATCGATTCCACGTTCGCCGTTTCGCCGTCCGGACCCGTGATGAGCAGTTCTTCAACAAGAGGTAGCGCGGCATGAACGAGTCGAAGGTGTTCTAGAGTCTCTTCAGTCCATGGAGTCCTTTTGAAGACGACTGACTTGACCGCCCTACAAAGATTTGGGTGGAACCGTGCGAGAGCTGCAGCGACGCTAGCTACCCTTTCAAGACGACCGTCCGTCTCAGACCAGCCAAATCTCCGTAGCGCGATGTGTCGTATTCCAACTGCCAGCCTCAGCGTATCGTCCACGGCGGTGATGGTCAGCTCCAATGGGTCCTCCTCACCCCGAGAACCCCGTTCCCCACCAATGTGGCGACCTGCAGAACCAAATATGACAGTGAAATCATCTGAAACCCACTTATACGTCATCGAATTGGAGAATGAAATAAGATCCGGAGCTTCGATTTGATCGAGGAGAATTGATAGCGCCGTTAGCGGTAGTTTCGAGAAGGACATGGATTCTAGGTGTGGCAGGACGATGAGAGCCGGAGGAGGGTGACTCGGATTGGGGGAGAAACCTGTGGTCCTCATTGGCCAATTCCTCTCCACTCTGAGTCGCCTCAGGCCGGGTGAAGCGCGGAGAACTGTCAAGAGTTCGTCGACATCGGGGCCGTACGTGTTTTGATCGATCGTCAGGGTGTGTAAGGCAGAGATGGAGGACCAATTGAGCGAGCAGCGGTGAACGTCGATGGATTCGAGTTTCGGAGCGTTGATGATTGACATGTACCTGATGTTCCCTGAAAGTCGGATTTGAAGCTTGCGAAGCTCGTCGAGAGCTAACCCTAGCATGTGCTCGTGCTCTGCATCGGATGCTGCTTGATAGTCTAGGAGTCTCCATCGACCAGCGGACGGCGAGACCAGCTCCAGAAACGCTGTAATCCGCTCGGAAGCCACTAGGCCGAGTCCTGTGTATGTCTGATCGTCGTAGAATATGGATAGAAGCTCGTTTTTGGAGTTGACGAGGATCATCTTGATGAGGTCATGATTGAGTTCAAGCCAAATTGTTGTCCAAAGACTTGCAGCGTTGTCCACAATGTCCTTCCATTGCCGATTTACGCCGCGGATCTCGAATAGAGACGCGTAATATGTAGGATTGAACCAGATGGATCGTGCTGATTCTTCGATAATCAGAGTTAGGATTTCAGTGGGTAGGTTATCGATGGAGGCTTGCAGTTGAAGATGGAGCAGGAGTTGCGTTGGGGCTTGAAGGTTAGGGTGCACCATGCTTGAAAACGAGGTCGACTTCTGGCCTTTCGGGATTTATAACACGGAATAGCTTGTGATCGGTTACGCCTCCGGTTTTGTAGTAGGATAGAAAGCTGTCCTTGGAATGAGGAAAGTACTGCGGTCGGTGTGGCAATCCGATGTGATTCTCCATGTTCCGTTGCTTGCTGACAACCCGCGGCCGCCGATAACCCCGAAGCCTCCGACGCCGGTAAACAAGCGTGTATCCAGTTTAAACCCGGATGCAAGGTCGAAATCACAGCATAACTTGTATTAGCTATAGGTCAAAGGAGAACTAACAGTCCTACTAAGTTCGAACCTATTGAAATTACAACTTCAAAAGCCAGATATGGGGCTCGCTCATTGAACACTGGCTCCAAGAACAGAGCCCTGCATCACAGATACATAGTCAGTTTCCTTGAGTCAGGTGTCAAGTTCGTTCGCGGAAGGGCTGGACAGACAGCCATTGAGTTGAATAGAGCGGAGCTTAGAGAGTGGCCGCGAATCGTTAGAGAAACGGATTAATCTCGCGAAGTTTCAGTGCGTCGAAGGTTTAGGTATAGTGGACCGGACCTGGTTGGATGTAGACGGACATTGTTCTAGGACTTGAAGTGAGAGACCAAGGACTTGCTGATGGTGTGTTGCTGAACGTGCAAAATACCGAAGCGACCTCCACCTAGCGGCGGTAGGAGCGACGAGTCGGAGGAAAATCGTTTTGCTTTCCTTAGAAGTTGAAGCTCTGCCAGCATCAGATGTTTCTCAGTCTATGTAATAAGAGGAGAATGGTTGTGCTCTAGACTTTTGGATGACGGAAGAAAGGAGATCTGCGCCATGTTTGATTGATAATCACGTCCAGATCTCGGGCATGGGCTCGAGAAGATCATTCCAGTAGGCTGCAGACGAGTCAGATCGTAAGCAAATCCCGATAGCTGTGGGACTCTGTGCTGTACGAGTGCTAAAGGATGATCTGAAGGAGCTCTGGAGGAAGTTGGTGGATCGACGAGAGAAGATTCGGTGTTCTCTACTCTCGATTCCCGCCGCTAATAGGTCTGGGTTCAAGACAAAAAGAAAGCCCCATAGCAAGCTATAGCATGTCTATGTAACTTGTTGAAACATTATCAGAAGAGCAAAGTAGGTGAACATACCTTGGTTGCAATTGATCCAGTGGGTCAAGACCGGCATCTGCGGGTTCACACGTCGAACTGATGTTGTATTTCACCGTTTAGTTGGCAAAATCGACCAACCCTCCTCAAAGAATCGACGAGAAAGAGCAACTCGTACGTTACGCCTTGGCTGGTCTTACCCGACAGAGAAGTTGGCGGCTTCTGACTGATCTAGTTCCATCCAGCCCAATGGCCTTCCTTGGCGTTTGACGAGCCCGTGGCAACTAGACAGCCAGTCATCCACATCAATGCGTGAACTTTGGGCCATTGGTCACAATCTGCATTTCGCGAAATGAGCTTTCCTCGTCGGAGCTGATGCAAAATCGCCGCAAACGTCGTCCGCTTTGTGCGATAGTCACGAAAGGGCAGCGAAGACTCGTATGTTTCGATTAAGGTGAGAACATTATATTGCAACTCTCGAAGAGATCCAATTCTAGAGCATAAATACGGTGGCTTTGACCCCAGATTGCCGCCTTCGCATTGGTCGAGTTGTACACTGTGCCTACACTGATTTCAGTCTCCTACGCTACTCGGTTGAGATATTTTCGCTCAATTGGGAAGTCTGCGGGAAATGACAAATAAGTCAAAGCGTAAAATACTAAAGCAAGGGGAGGACTCAACCGCTACACATTCCACGTTGCTTAGTTGGAGGTTCTCAACTGACGCTCTCAGATCCTCTAAGACTCCCGGAGCTATTTTACACCCTCTCAACCCTAAAGTTCTTATAGGAGTCGCTCTATACGATTGTGCTTGATCTCCAGTGAGCCGCAGTACGGCAGGGCTACAGTGCCAGTAACCGCCGGCATGGTGCTGGATTCTGAGGCTTGAGAGATGAGGGAAAAGTACTTCTCTCCTACCGCTAATCTCGTGCTCTAAGCAAAGGGCGTCTACGAGCGTTTCGACGCCTGCTTCCTCTTTGTCGTAACCCGTTAAGGTCAGCTCCTTTACTTGTGGCAGCTCGGTGTGGAGAGTCCGGAAGAAGTCAACAAGCCCACTGGTCGGTGGACATGCTTCAATGCTTACGCTGCTGAGAGCATGGCAAAAGCTCGGATGAAATCCCTTTAGAGCTCTAGTGGCCAAGTCCCTAATAAATGCATCCCCCACTCGCGCCCTTGCTCTGCGTGCGTTCATAACCACTCGTCGACCCTCTGCTTCCAGCTTGAGGTAGTTTCTGTCGATCCGGATGTCTAGCTGAGACGAATCTTGGTCACGAGACCCTAGGTCTCCACCAAAGTGGCGCCCTGCAGATTCGAAACAGGCGAGAGCGTCATTCGAGACTTGACGTGGTTCAATCCAAGTGTCGAACTCGACGAGACTTGGAGCTTTGATCCCGTCCAAGATGCTGGACAATGGTGCCGGCGGGAGCTCCATAAGACTGAGGGATTTTAATTTGGGAAGGACGACGCGGTCAAAGGGGAGGACATCTACGAGAATGCTTTCTTCTACACATAGTGCCTCAAGGTCTGGTGAAGTGCGAAGGACGGCCGTTAGCTCGTCGACACGAACTGCGTGTGCGGGTTCGGAACCCAGCTCAAGCATGGTTAAGCTGCGTAATCTCGAGAGTGCGTGCCAGTCGAGCGTACACCCGTGCAGCCAGAGATCTGCGAGTTTGGGAGCTTGGATAGCTGGAGCGTAGTGCCGACATCTTTCTGGGTCGATGTTGAGCTCCTGGATTCCTTGAAACGGCAAGCCAAGCATTGACTCGAGCTCGTCGTCGGCTGATGCCTGGTAATAGAGAATCCTCCATCTCCTGACGGAAGGCATGACGAGATTCATGAATGAAGCGCTGTAGTTTGTGGAAATGGATAGCGAGTAGAGCCGATTCCACCGGACGTTCAACGGCTCCGTGCCTGAATGGTGGAGGACCATCTCGATGAGGTTGAGATTGTGACCACGGACGACTCCATTCCAGAGGCGCGGAGAGCTGTCCACGATACGCTTCCATTGTCGGCTTATAGATCGGACCTTGAACAGGCTAGGATAGTCGAAGTAATTGCGAATCTTTGGGTTGTCCGGGACGTGCGCGCACGCGTGAAGCACCACGATGACAATCTCCGGGGGTAAGACGCTAAAGGAGCTGGTGTCCTGATCCCTATAACTCTTCTGAGCTTGCGTCTCCTGCTGGTCTGGCTTGACGATAGCCTGATCGGAGGAGTAATGTTCCATGGCGCTAGATTCTGATCTTGCCTGGGAGCTATACTGTACTTCGAACATGGCAACATTTCATAAGGAGAGCGGTACGGGTAGCTGACTATGCCTTACAAGTTCAAAATGACCTTAAGCTTTAGCTGTCGTCGCAATTTGGGGTGTGGTGGTGGATGGGGATGAGCAATACGACTCTTCAACCACGTGAGCAACCTCCATCGATTATCATAAAATGCAGTAAACTACAAGCAGCAGGGAATACATTCGCTGGCTCGAAGAGGGTAACCGAGGGTTCCAAGTCGAACTCTTGGGACCTCTCCCCTCCAAACGGTGATTACATCTTATCGAGCGGATAGGTTTTAACGCAGGCACCTCACCGCAAAAAAAAAAATAGATTTACTTGTGAGGAAACTGCCTCGGAGGACTCTCCATCCTCGTTTGGCGCCGATGAAAGTGGAGAATGACAAAACCTCCCGCCCTGACATGATATGTCGAACGGCCCTCCGAGCTACCACGCGCAGGACCGAAATCTTCCAACGAGTGGTTGCTTACAGCGGGTAACTACAACTCTCCGCTCATAACCATGGATGACGCCACCAAACCAGTTACAGTACATGGAAATTCGGGTAAGACCATTCCGCCTCGGCGTTGTCGGTCTCTTATCCATGTCCCCAACAAGGCCGGAGACCCTCTTCAAAAACCCTCGGCCCCTCAGATCGAAAGAAAACGGCCTCCCACAGCGGCAAAAAGCCCTCTCTTCCGAATGATCACACGAGAGCGCTCAGGAACCAAACGTGAGAGAGATAAGGAGGAACTTGCTGTACATGTGTCGCGCACCTTATCGCGCGTAACTCTTGAAAAGGCTTAGACGACTTTTTAGGTGGCGACTTGCACATGACCTGGAAATGTTCGGCGAAACGTCATCGATCATTTATCTGAGGGAAGAGAGGGGGAGTCACTGGTTCCCTCCTTTCCCTTCCCGACCGGACGGGTACCCGTTTGGCTGGCTGTTCGTAAGTATCCCCGTATCGCGATTTGGTGATCTCTCGCTGGGAGAAGCTCGCTCGCTCTCTGATAGACCCCGCGGACTGCATTTGCACAGACTTGAGAGGTCAAAACGCAAGCACCTACGTAGAACGCTTGTTGCAATTCCGTTGGTCAACTATCTTGAAGTGTATTCGTATCATCAACGAATGACGACTTTTCCTTCCGAAGCGCGGAAATATGGTATGACAACCTTTGCCCCTCCAACCCAATCAGCTCAATCCGAGATTCTCTCATGAGAAGAGGCCAGGCCTGTGTCCTATTACCAACTCCGGGAGCTAAAGAGAGATAAGGTACTGCAATTGCGTCACGAGACAATATGAAAGAAGTAGTGTAGGGCAAATCAAGATAAAGCTGTTCTCAAAACGCTTTAGCTGTACCGTCTCACGCGTCAGAGGTACCGCAATCATCATGCCACCCCCTCTTCGGCCCAGCCAGATCCAGTGAGAAGTAAGGGAAGAGGGGTGAGGATCGAAGCTACTGTAGTAGTAGCGGGTGCCTCGCCTGTCCGGCCGAGAGAGAGATGATGATGAGATCGAACTGATATCATCGCGAGTTGGCCGAGGCCCAAAACAGTGAGCACGGGACTCGTAAGCGGGATACGAGATGAAGGGGCTCAGGTTGGACGTTCTCCCGAGCTTTCTCTCTGAGAAAACAGGTATGTGATCTCGCGACCGGTTTGTACATTTTTCATTCCCTAAAGAAGGTTTCAATTCCCCGAGTTCGAAGAGTCGGAAGAAACCTTTTACAGGCATGTTTTTAATCTCAAGTGACCCTCCCCCCCTCGAGGCACTACCTAATCCTGTAGTTACCCTTATTGAGAATCATCCTGGATCTCCTGACGGAAGGGTGAAAAGTGCACGGTCGAACTGGCTCGAAGTCTGGTGCTGAGATAACGTCTTTCTCTGCGCCTATGGAGGCAAAGAAGGAGAGAGCAAGGCCTTACTCTTAGGAGAGACGACATCTCGCGTTCGCGGTTTGATTTGCGCGACCGAGAGAGACATCGGTTCGAACTTATCGCCTCGTTGCCAAAAATCGAGCACGTGCCCACCACGATGGTTCCCCTCTCTCTCCT
Source organism: Tulasnella sp. 427 (assembly GCA_019633495.1). Taxonomy (NCBI): domain Eukaryota; kingdom Fungi; phylum Basidiomycota; class Agaricomycetes; order Cantharellales; family Tulasnellaceae; genus Tulasnella; species Tulasnella sp. 427. The sequence goes on along the minus strand of WSUD01000121.1, from coordinate 19,201 downwards.
TCCTTCCAAGCCTCCCCTTCGCCCGTTTGGGGGAGGGATAGGAAATGGCATAGAAACGCCGGATTCACCGGTCGGTTTAGTCGCCATTTAGGGGTTTGTCGCTGGACAATGGCGTAAGCATTTGAAAAACGATAGTATCGTTGCGGGAGACGGGAGTCATAGTGAGACGTGGTTCTTCGGCGACAATCGGCCTTTATCCTGCTGACGCGGAAGCGCCCAAGAAAAGAGTCCAACTAAGCGCCCATAATCCCGGTACCGGAAGAAGACGAGAATGTTTACGTGTGTGTGGACATCCCCCCTCTCTCAGCTCGCCACGTCGACCCCCTCGGCGATGACTACTAGTACAGCGCTTGAGTTGTTAAAGGGGTATGACGATGCATGTCGTTCGTTCCTTAGGAGGGAATGTTCCAAGCCGTGCCAAGTCCCGAAAAGAGGACCTTTTAGCGGCGTTTACTCCCGATCGAATGATGTGGCGCGGAAGATTTTGTCTCTCCTTTTTTCGCTTGTGCGGCGAAATGTCCATACCAGTTGTATGTATGCCGCAAACCGAACGTCTCTTTTGACTTTACGCAACTGTCGCCTGAGCAAGTGATGGGTGTGCAATCTCGAGGTAATATTTCATGTTCGTAATATAACTTTATAATTACTATCTCGCGAGCCACACATCATAGAGGTTGATTGGCGAGATGGAGCTCCGAGAAACGGGGGGGTCGAATGACATCGCACGGAGTATACCGTTAGTGTTTGTGCCAGATGGGCGTTGGAAAGTGGGGAGGGGGGGGAGACATGGTCCAATGACATGGAGCTTGTTAGCCTTCGCACGCAAGATAGGAGGTCACGTTCAAAAGCGTAAACGGACGTGGTGCAATGCCATGTCATGGGAAGAGGGGCACGGCCCTGAAAGAGAAGAACGGGCCTAGACGAAGGAGGGGTGTGTGCAAAAGCGTAATGGAGTGCTCTACGACAGCGGATTGGGTTTGGTGTTATTGATTATCTGGGATCCCATCACCGGCCTGGCCCATCGAAATTGACCACGGTGCGTTCGCGAAAGGAAGGACGACCAGACGGGAGAAATGTTGGACCGATAGGACTTCGCTGCGGGTCGAGCGGATTGTGCGAGTGGACTGCGGGACCTTAGGAAGAGGGAGAATGGGTGTTGTGAAGCAACGAGAGGAGGAGCTCCAGCCACGCGAAAGGGAAGAGCCGACGGAACTTGCGAATAGGCGACGGTACCCGGGTACTTAGGCGAGCGACGTGATGACAGCTGATTCAATGGACGAGAGCGAGAGGTCTAAGAGCCGAACTCGGTAAGATCCATCGACTGACTGTGGCGGGTGGACAGATACCCCGGGCGGTGCGCGAGCCTTGAGCGAACTGACGATGCACCACGTCAGACTTCCGCCACGATCAACCACTGGCCCCGAAAATAACGAGGCAAAAAATTACGAATCACTCTTTGGGGTAGCGGAGAGGTCGTGTTTTTCTCTTTCTGTAGAGAGGTCATGGTTATCTCGGTGTCCAATAAGGCTATGACAACAAGTGCGCAGAAAGGGTATATGTTGGGTGGATGCTGTGTGGTGAAAGGCAGAGCCAGGGCGAAGTGAAATGCGGCTTGAAGCTGATTGGGTGGAGTGACTTGCCGCGCGCGCGAAGGTGTTGATCGGATGCTCTCGTCCTGCGACTCACCAGCAAGGGACTCACCACAAATCCCCCGACCTTGCTTATATCCCAATCCACCCCTTCACCACAACACACTTTCCCCCCTTCCCTCGACACCTCACACAACAACCCTTGAAGCCTTTCTTCGTCCAGCCTCGCCTTGAAACGTTGACGCAGACGCTGTCGTCGTCGTAAAACGGTTTCAGGCTCAAAGCTTGAAACCTTTCGCACCCATACAAGTTCGCAATGCATACCTGCCAGAGTCCGGTCCTCAACGTTCCCCCCCTCTCCAGCATTACTGTATCCTTAGCCTCCTACTCTACCTCTTCTCTCTCTTCTCTCTTCAACAACTCTCAAGATTTCAGCACCCTCAGCACCGCCGTCGCCTTTTAAATAATATCTTTTTATCTATCATTTTGCCCCACCCAGCAGTCGCCCAGCCAGCTCCCTCCTCTCCAACCCCAATAACACCTTCGCCGTCTCGCCTTCCGACTAAACATCCAAGCGCGCTCGTCCGAACAACCAATCTCGTCCTAGTCCAACCTCGACCTCACTCAACACCGTCGCCAGTCAACTCTCCAACCAGCGCATGTCCGCACAACTACCCACCATAGCAATTGCCCCTCCGATGCCCCTACTAGAGGCGGCACTCGGAGGAGGCCAGCCAGCCAGTACCACCGTCCTCTCTCGAAGCACTTATTTCCCGTTAACACCAAGCCCGACCTCGCCGTTCCGCGCTCACCGCACCAACAGCAGCAACGGCAACACCACCGCCACCACGAAACCAACCCGCCAGAAGCCTTATCACCGCCCCAGCCCAGCGGACCTTAAACTCCATCACCACTCGTCGAACCTCACCCAATGCATCCTTAGTAGCACCGTATCCTCCCCGTTCTCCCCGATAACCCCGACCTCGCTCTCTTCGTCGTCGTCCACCGCGACGACGCCCTCGACGCTTTCATACGGGTACCAGCCCTCCCGGCTCTCGCGATCCCACTCGGCGTTCGAAGCTGCTCCCCCGACGACCACCGGAAGTTCCAAAGACGACATCAACTTGGAGGAACATGGCGACTCCGGGCTTCTCACACCGATATCGACGGCGGTGGCGGTCCCGCGCAGGCAGGGTCTCGTCCAGAGAACCGAATCGCTCCCGGTTCTGGTTCCCCTGACACAGCAACATCAGCAACACCAATCGAATCAGTACGTCTTCGCTCGTTCAGCATCTCTCTCTCTACTCTCTCGTTCTCTATATCTCGCATCTCGCATCTCGCCTCGCGCCTCGTTTTCGGCCCCTTTACGGCAAAAGAATACGCGGCTACACGCGCTTGGGGAGTCCTGGCGCGTCCTCCCCCTATTGTCCCGCACCTCCACCTCCACCTCTCCTTCGGTTCCGGAGTTTCGGGCTTTGAAGGAAGGGACGGTAACTGGTTACCGCGGATCTTCAAAGCGAGCGAAAAGGTGTATGAGTCCCAGTTCGAAAGCCCGCCGCCGCAAACACGCACGCACCGAACAGCGTAGTCAGATGCGTTAAATAGGTTCCGCGGCAGGTGACTGAACAACGTCTACTGAATCCGAACGGGGGCCCCCTCTGTCGAGGCGAATGAGATATTCTCGTTTCGATTCCGTCTAAAAGACTACGTGAACGGGACTTTACTGACGCTCCTTTTCCCCTCTTCGTTTTTTCGATGTTCGCTCTTTTCTTTAACAGATGCGCCGCTCTCAACTCGCAACTCAACACCTCAACCACTAGCAACAACAACAACCTCACCATCCCCGTGTTCGCGTCCACCTCGTCGTCCGAATCAAAGACCTCTCCCGTCGTGTTCACCGCGGATTACCTCGAAGCCCGGCTTGCGAAGTTTGGCGGCAAGATCGGAGGACCACCTCCTCCAGTCGCTGCTGCAGCACCCGCGAAAAAGGTGGAAAGTGTACAGGGATGTCAAGGTCCGTGATGAACAGTTTGTGTACGGGTGGTGAAGTGGGTTATCTGATGATGGGCTTTTATTTTTTCTCCTTTTTTGGTGGTTTGTACACTTTCTTTGATTTCTGGTCACGCCACGCTTGCCACCCGCCGGGTTTCGCCATTTTTCCTTTCTTTCGTTCTTTTACGCTCTAGACTCGACCGACGTACTCGCTCTGATCAAGGATTTCCCCTACGCGTCCGCGTATGTGGACGTTTCGGGCGTTGCTCAACCTCAAGTCGCCCATCACGCACGGGACTCCGGCGTCATGGCCCAAGCTGCGCCTGCGGCTCCCGGTAGGGAAGAGGAGATCAGGAAGCAGAGGTACGCTGTCGATCTTATCGGTGAGTCCCCTCTTGTGCCTCTTTGCCTCGAATAGGATTCTATGCTAACGGTTCCTCCCCCGGTGGATTAGAAACCGCGATTAAGACGATTCACAAGATTTGGCCAGAAACCCAAGAACCTGACCGCGAAGCCGTTCCGGGACCAGTTACGAGCGAAGGCAAACTCCGCGCGTCGTTCGTCACGCAACCCGCCACCACCACGAACCAAGCGGTTCCGCAGGACAAGGCCGCCGCGAGGCTGAGGAGGCATCCGTCCGCCCAGCAGTTCACGCCCGAGTCGTCCCCCGATTCGAGCAGGCGCAAGCGCAAGAGAGGTGATGCCTCGGAGGCCAAGGACGGAGACGACAAGGTCTCGAAACGCAGCTGCGTCGGAGAGGCCAAAATCGCGTACCCTACGTGCCCGAGAGTCCTCACGCCCCCAGTCGAACCGAAACCGGAACCCCAAACGAAAGCCACGTCGACATCTCAGTCGTCGCATCATATCAGCTTGAAGTTGTTCGTACGAGAGCTTTTGCGCCGCTCCAAGACGAGCTGCAACACCCTCGAAGTGGCGTTGTGCTACCTCGACGGCATCGAGGAGACGGTGAAGAAGCTCAGGGACTGCTTGAAGCTGGGCATCGCGTTCGGCACGGTGGCGATGGCGGAGAGGGGCCCGTACGATGAGGGCATGAAGGACGAAGGGAGGATCATCACCGCGGTGGAGTGGATGAAGCAGGAAGCGATGAAGTTGGAGGACGAAGGGATGGACGTTCGTGGAGATTGGTCGAACAGCTCGCAACAAGGTGGACAGGAGTGGGCGCCGTTGAGCCCTCCCGGATCGGATTCCTCGGCTTCAGATAAAGCGGGGAGGTGCTCGGCAGCGTCTTCTGCTCCGACCACGCAGATCCTCGCGACCCACCCGCTTCTCGACGCCCGTCGGACGTTCCTCGCCTCGCTCGTCCTCGCGACGAAGTTCATCCAAGATAAAGCCTACTCGAACAAGGCGTGGGCGAAACTCAGCGGACTCGCTGGGAAGGAAGTCGGGCGATGCGAACGCGCGCTCGGGGGTGCCCTGCAGTGGCGCCTCTGGGTCGGCAAAGAGTGCGGAGCGAGCAGTCGCGCGAGATCGCCCTTTGCGAACGAGGAAGTCGAGTCGCTGTGCAGCGGGGATTCAGAGACGGTCGTCCATGGGGACAACGATCCGCTGGCCAAGGCGTTTATCGAGGAAGCGATGAAGAAGCAGAAGAAGCATGATACCGGTGTGGCGGTTGTTGGGTCTTTGGCTCCCGTTGCGACCGCGTTGGCTCCCGCTGAGGTCCTTGCGCGTCTTTACGGAGATGCGTTTGCGAAATCGCGAGTCGGCGGTTGCGGTGGTCGAGCTAGGACTTGGCACGCTCCCGAACTTCAGCAGCCCCAGCACGAGGATGTCAGGCATCAAGTCGTCGCTCTCCTTCAGCAACCTTCTTCGACGTTCTCCTCAGCCGCTTCGGTCGCTTCGGCCACTTCGACCCTTCTGGATCAACTCTCGACATTCAACCTCGACGCCATTACTCCAGCTACGCAAGCCACCTTTATCGAATCTCAAACCTCAGTTGCGCCTACGGCGTTCGGGATGCCGTTCGTCCATTCTCCGCTGAGTCTCGAAGGCGAGCGATTGTTGGATGAGCTTTTGAAGGCAGGAGAGGAGTGTGAGGTCCCCGCGACCGTAAAGATGAACGTGGACGATTCCGCTTGCGGGACCGGGAAGAACAAGACTCCCGTCATGTCCATGGCCACGTCGTTTCCCAACAACGAACCTTTGCCGTCGGCGGGGTTCATCGACAGTTGGCAGCCGCAATCGTTAATCTTCCCGTTCACCTTCACTTCTCTTCTACCTTCAAAGGCTCAGCAGCAACCGCTCGTCTCCGCACGGCTCAGCCCGACGAAACCGCAAGTCCAGCAACGTTCGGCGTCGCTTGGGTCGCTCCCGAGGCTCTTGCACCCGCAGACTGCAGCTCTGCGCGCGAGCGGGTCGTCGACTTCGCCTCATTCGTCCTCGACGTTCTCGTCTCCCGAGGTCCTGACGCCCGTGCACAGTCGCGCTGGGACGCTCGTCGACGTCGCCGAGTGCTATCAGGATTGGACCGCGACCGGTGCGATGGGACGCGGCAACGGTGGGAAGGAGTTCCAGCAGTACGTGGATCAGTTGTACGCTGGTGGGCAGTATGTGTCGGCGTTGCAGCTCTAGGCTCGAGTCTCTTCTCTATCCACTCGTCTACCCTCTCTCTCCATCCTCGATCTCTCAGTATCTTACATCCCCCCTTCGGCTTATTTCGACCCCCCTCCTCTGGCCGCTGTACAGTCCTTTCTCGCTTCACCTCTCAAGACATCTTCGCAAAAAAAAAAAACCAAAAAATTTTCACAAAAGCAATACGGTCGTCGTCGTCAACATCGGTCGTGGACGAGAAGACATCATTGGACCGCACATCGCTTTCGTCCTTCCCCCATCTCTCGCTCAGCATCCATAGTCGCTCCCAGTCGTCCTTCCGCTATTTGGTTCAAAAGGTTTGCAATCGCAGCAAAAACAACACGACCGAACGAACGAAGAAAAGGGTCCTGCGAGGACCATGGAACCTGGTCGACGATCGTCGGGGGAAGATGATGGTCGATCCTTGGTTCGTTTTACGCTCTCTCTCTGTGCTCCGCGTCCCTTGTGTGATATCTGTGTGTCTCGTCTCCTTGTGCATCCTCTCTCTTCATCTCTTTCTTACCCTTTGCGCTCACCACTCTGGGTTACTGGGACAAAGTGCGAAGGCGGTGGTATATCGATCCCCCTCACCACTTCTTCTCTCTCATCTTCTACCTTTTCTTTCTTTATTGCGACCTCTGTGCTGAAACCTGCTGAAATCTTGACCCCTCTACTCTTTTACCTCTTCTCTTTTCTCGTTCCTGAAAGTCTCTCGTCTCGTCTCGTCTCGTTTCCTGAAAGTAGTCTCTCGTCACTTTGTAACATCGAATTCTTCCTCTCTTCCTCTTTTTGTAACTACTCGTAGGACTTGAATAAATTAAACAATCTTGTCCTTTGGGGAATTTACATATCGAGTGCGAGGGATGCGAGTTTGTGCCACTGAGAATGCGGAGATGTAAAGGCCGAGAGCTCAGTTGAGCGATATGGAGAGCGCGGGGATGCAATGTAAAACCGTCAGTGGACGTCAAGCAATCGGGCTAAATGGACTGGTGCCATGAGGACAAGGACGGTCTAGTCGGGCGAAAAGACTTGGATGAGGTAGTCGTGGTGCGAGCGAGTGAGTGTGTCAGTTGAATGTATTGAAATTTACCCCTGGCTTGTGTATGGGCTCCAATTCTCCGATTCGGTTCAATTCGAGATCAAGTCAAGTCATTGATGACACCTGGACCAATCACAAGTCATTTTCGTTTGACTGCCAGGTGGCGTCGATAGCGAACGACGTGGATGGGAAGCGGGCTGGGTGTGTCTCGGGGTAGCATTCGCCCTCCACTGACCGACCCTAGGTCCCGCATGCCCGCGCGCGAAAGTACTCTTGCCGAAACGCTGCGGTTTGATAGACGTGGGGGTGTGCCGGGAGAAGGTGTTGGCTTTTGGGCGTGCGTTGTTACGGTATTTTGGCTTGGGAGTTGGGCTTGGGACGTGCTGTTCGACTGGGTCGGCTGAACTGACCTGCATGGGGAGACAAAGGCACACATGCTGAGGGTTCAGGTCCATGACTATTGTTATGCGCACGCGGGTGGGTCGGGGTGTGATCAGCGGTCGTAAGCGTCCAGGTGTAGTTGAGTTATCGAGCGTTGGATACGTCCGCAATGGTGGTGAGGAAGAAGACGAAGAAGAGAAGGGGGTTGATGGTCATTGGGTACCCCTTCGTTCGTTCGCTCGTTCGCCTGCTCGCTGCGCCCCTTGAATCTGAGTGCCATTTACTTACCACACCATCCGCCTTTCCCGCCAATCTTCTTCTGTCCCACCACCTGCCGCTCCCGTCCTTCAAGCCGTCCTTCACAGCGAGGGGGGAACGCACACACAGGCATCATCCACCGTCAGGCCAGGATCCAATTTCAGTGTAGACTGCCCTTTTGGACCCTTCCTTGCGACCTTCCACCCCCTCACACATCCCTTCATATCCTTTGAAATACAAGGACTCTGCGCTCGCGGTTTTGTAACGCACCCCCCAACTGTCCTTTCGTTCGTTGGAATAGCATCGCGCTACGGTCTCGTCTTGGAGTGTTCCAATTCCGGGCGGTAAGGAAGGAAAGGTGGAAATTATCGTGGAGGCCACGAGGACTGGGTAAGGTGAGTTGTTGGCCTTCACGCCGCAGTTCCTCCCCGTCTCTGTCCTCTCTCTCTCTCTCAGACGGGTCTTCATCTGTCCTTTGCACCATCACCCCGTTCAACGACGATGCGTTTGCTGGACCGTTGATACTGACTTGGACCCGTTACCCCCCTCTCATCACGCTCCGGCCTCCGTCAAATCCTCAACGAAAAACCGAACCTGCAATCCGCCAACCGTCAACGGTCGCTGGACGCCCACGAAAACCGCTCACGAACGAACAAAACTTATTTGAAACGGCCAATCAATCAAACGCTTTTTTATGATACGCTCTCCGTTGACGTCTTTGAACACCATGAACGACCCGGACGCGACTCTCGCACCCGCACCCGCACCACCCCCTACCAAAGCCGCCAACCACAACAGGCGACGCTCCGTGTTCCGTTCCATCAGGATGAGCATGAGCGTGTCCTCATCGACTGCCGCTACTACCAACAGCAACAACGTTGATTTATCCTCTACGCCGCCTCCGTTACCCCAGCCTCCAGGTGAGTGAGAGAGAAGTTCATTTTGAAATGTCGTCTTTGCCTGCCCACATACACACCGGATGTTGCGACTTTCGGAGAGAGGAACTTTCGCACTGACGCACTCTATCGCGTTCTTCCACATCGTAATTTCCTTTTCGCTCCAAATGCAGCTTTACCGGTATCGTCAGCAATAGTATCGGGATCACCATCGCAAGGCCCGCCACCGCCTCTTCCGACGCGTCTACCACCCCAGCAACACCCACTCCCACCCGCAACCTCTTCCGAGAACGGCTCCATCTCGTCCCATCGCACCCCATCCCCCGCAGGAGGTCCACTCATCTTACCTACCCAGTCGTCCTCGTCTAGCTTTGGAAACAAGCTCGGTTTGCGGAGGTTGCTCAAGTCGAGCACCAACAAGGGGTCGGGAGCCCAGACGGACTACGAGTGCGACGACGTCGGGATGTTGCCGAGTCAAACGCAAGCCCAACAACATCAGTTTCCGAGCTCCAAGCCTCCTCCTCTGCCGTCCTCATCGGAGTCGCCGGGGGTAAGAGGCGGGTGGCAGACGGACGTCGAGGGTCCGAGCAGGTCGAACGGGAAATCGTCAAACGGCAAAGTTGCACTTCCACCGCGCCTTCGCATCGAATCCAAGATCCACGCGTTCACGGCCGGGTTGAGGAGGCATCACGCCATGATGTCCAACCCTCCTCAACAATCTCAAAGCCCGTTATCGCCCTCTCGACCGGCCCCACCTCCAAAACCGTTCGACTTGCGCTCCCCTACGTCCCCCAAACCGTCCGCGGGCGCTGGCTTGCGCCCCCCGCCGCCTCATGGTGTGGTGGACGATCGAGACGAGGAGGATAAAGTGGACGATCCGAGACCGACTACGCCCAGGAGCTTCGAGTCGAGCAGTCGATCTGGTGGAGGACCGAATCGGCCCTTGACCCCGACGATGATCGCCGCGCAGAACGTGGCTGCTGCGAGCGCGTTGATGCCGAGTAAAGTCACGCAGTTGGCCGCGCGCGTCGCTGGTGCGGCGTCTTCCTCGGAATCGAGAGGCTCGATGCTGTTGATCCCCCCTAGTGGTGTGGAAGGAGGAGCAGGAGGTCCCGGAGGAGGGAGGGTTCCGCGGACGTCGTTCCAGATGCCGAATTCGCCGAGCATCAGCGCGGCGTTGAGTTACATGCAGACCGTCGGAAGCAACGACGATGAGAAAGAGGAGAAAAGTGCAGGAAGTGGAGGTGGTGGTGGAGGGTCGTTGAAGAAGAGAGAGAAGAGGAGGTCGGCTGCTCCTGCTGTTACGTCGACAGCCGCTGCATCGGGAGGGTTGAGACCCGTTCCGGAAGGATCAGCCGCCGCGCATTATACGAACACGAACAGCAACCAGGCGACGACTGGCGCTGGGGTGCTGAACTCCCCGCCACCGAGGGTGGACAGCTTGTTGAAGAGCGGACCCAGGACGAATTTGGTTAACACCCCGCAGAGGGGAATGAAGCGGAGGTCGGCGAGCTTGGGAGACGTGTTCGCTGGGGTTACGCCTGGTGCTTCGCAAGCGTTTTCGGCGTCGTCGTCCGCTCCTGGAGGCGCGAGCGCGCTGGGAGGCGGCGGTGCAGAGCAGAATGGGTTTGTGAAGCGCCCTGTGCATGGGAGGTCGAATTCGTCTGGGAACAATGGTGCGTTTTTCTGATGTGTTTTTGAGAGTTGGCGATTGGGGTGTTGATTTTTCGTCGAATGTAGGAACTTTGGGCGCGAATAGCGTGGCTGCGACGTATCAATACATCAACGCCGAGCTTCAGGATGACGGCCAACCGTCCGCTTTCCTGCAGAGACCTCAAGCTTCGTCGTCCAATCATGGGCAACACCATCACCAGCAGCAGGCGCATAACAACTCGCTTTCTCCAACGCCAGCGACGACCTCCGTGGCCGTCCCTTCGTCCACTTCGAGCGGGGCCGTCAAAGCGATCATCGCTCCTCCTTTACCTGCTCGAAAGAAACCAGCCTCGGTCGAAAGGACGAACGAGAACGGAGGAGGGTACGGCAGTGCGGGAGAGTCGAGCAGCACCGAGTTTGGTGGGAGCTCGAAGGGCAGCGGGAGCGTGTTGAAGAACAATATCAAAGGACGCTTGGCGGCGTGGACGGCTGCGAACGCGTCGTCTTCTTCGGCCGGTCAGAGTACGCGGCAAGGAGGTGCGGCTGGACGGTCGCCGCCAAGCTCGTATGCCCTTGGGTCGCCTTCTTCTGCTGCGACAGCTTCGAGCCCGAGCGATCTAAGCGCTGGGAGTAGCCCGTATTCCAGGGGAAGGTCCCACTCCCATGCGCTCTTGTCTAATTCTCCTCCCGTTCCTGCGACTCCGAACCCGAAGAGGATGACCGCCACGATGATGGGCGGCGGTAACGTCCGGTTGACGCCTCAACACCCTTCTCAGACGTCCTTGCACAGCACCAACTCGAATTCGGGAACAGGATCAGGGCCGACCGCGTCGTACGTGGCGAACGTGGCTGTGAACACGGCTGGGTCGATCGGAGCTGCTGCCGGCGGGATGGCGATGCAACTGGGGAGGAAAGTGGGCAACTTTTTGGGACATCGTGGTGGAGCGGGTGCGAGCTCGCAGTCGGGCAACTGGGGCGGGTTGGCTGGGTACGTGACCGCTGGGGAGGAGAGCTTTGGTGGGTTCCATCAGGGTGGTGGCGGTGGTCGTGGTGGGAGTAGGGAGAGGGAGAGTCATGATGGTGGGACTGGAGCGATGAGCGATTCGGGGAGTTATCAAGGTGGACATCATGTGAATCGAAAGATGTTGGGAACGATGGTGAGGGCGCCCTTGAGGAAGGGGAAAGGAGCGGTGTTTGGACGGCCGTTGAGGGAGTGCGTGAAGGAGACGAGGGTGTCGGCTGATGAGGAAGGAGGAGGGGAACCACAGAGGGGCAACGGTGTTTGGGTCACGGCGTTGGTGACGCGGTGTATCGAGCATTTGACCCAGTGGGGGTTGGAGGAGGAAGGGTTGTTCAGGATCACTGGCAGAGCGACACATGTGGCGAGGATCCGGAACGAGTTTGATACTGGTATGTGTTTCTGTGTGGTTCAAGATGGGGGAGGAGCGCTAATGCAATTCACCTCTGCTAGGTGCTGACTACTTGTTGAAGGAGGCTCACCCTAGCGATCTCGATCCGCATGCCGTGTCCTCGATTTTCAAGGCGTACCTCCGCGAACGTGAGTACGATAGCTCGGGCATCAGACGGCGTGTATGCTGACTGAGTTGATTGCTGCTCTAGTTCCCGAACCCATCCTAACGAAAGATCTCGCCCCTCAATTCGATTTGGCTATGCTGCTTGGGACCGGTGAAGAAGCCACGCCTGGCACACGCGTAACCGCGTTCGGGGGAGGCTTTTCGGGTCTCGGCGACAACTCAAGCTTCGACGCGCCGACGACGGAAGCCATGGCCGAGCTCAAGAATCTCATGGCTCGCTTGCCTCGAGAGAACTACGACCTTCTGTACGAGATCTGCAAGTTGCTCCGTTCTACGGCCCGATGCAGCAAAGCCACCAAGATGCCGCTCAGCAACCTGCTCCTGGTCTTCTGCCCTAGCTTGCAGCTCAGCCCCGGGTTCCTCAAGGTCATGATCGAGAAGCAGGATTACCTCTTTGGGAACGGCGATGTGGGTCCAGTGTCCCCTTCTCGAAACGTAGAGACGGATAAGCCTAAATCCGGATCTGCGGTTAGAGGCCCACCGTTACCGCAGAGGCCCGGTCCGGACGACTCGAAGCGCAATCGCACCGCTAGCATTTTGTTACCCCAAGGATTCGCTTTCACGGTCGAAGCTTACCCTGAATCAATATCGACGGATCCCGTGCCTCAAACTCAGCCTCAGTCCCAGTCTCAAGTTCCTCCTAGCAGACCCATCACCCCGAACGGCTACAACACGATCGGGCAGCCTCCCGGTTCGCCATCGTCAATATCGTCTCACAGCATGCACCGAGTCCAGCTCCCACCGAATTTCGGTCAAGGTGGATCCGCGCGAGTTCGTCAGCCCTCGAGTGCGAAACGTCAGCCTTCCCTAGCGTCGCTCTTCACTGGCGGTGGAAACAAATCGACTCCGACCATTTCGAGTCCCATTCCGATCGTGACCCGGTCGGAGACACCCAGCGAACCTCCCAAGTTGGACGTTGACTTGCCAACGGGATCCTTGACCGTCGGAGGAGACTTTGGTACTTTGAACGAACGTCAGCTTACCCCGACCACGCCTCCGACAGCCACAAGCTCTCAGTCGCCCTTCACTTCCGACTCGGAGAACTTCAAGCTGACGTCGACCGTACCCGCGAAGGAGATCAATGTCGTTCCGAGGCCTTCGGCAACACCCGTCGGCATAGCCCACTCCCCTCCGCCGCAGATCCCCGTGCTGAGAGCTCCTCCGAGGGCGTCTGGTGACGATTGGGCGACGAGCGTTCTGATGGCTGCTGGTGGGGCCAAGTAGTAGAGGATCGGTTAGGGTTTGCCCGTTCGTTTATTTTCAGTTTCATCTTTTTCTTTTTCACGTTTCATCTTTCACTCTGGATCTCTGCAATCCTCACTGCCGCGCGATGATGGATATTGCAATGGACTATCTCTCTCTCTTATCTCCCTCTCTCGTCAATCTCTCTCTCTCCCGCTCTCTCTCTCTTACTTATTTCAGGTTCTTTTTCATGATTCTGTTTTTTGTTTTCACGGAAGCACGTGTTTCTTCTTCTCTTCGTGACCCGGTCAACCTTGTTGCATTTCATCGGTAATCCTCTGCCCTTTTTTCCCCCAGCATTCATCAGCTCATTCCCCCCCCCCCCCTTCACGTCAATGCCTCTGCGACGGCTGTCATTGTTATCCTCGACTTCTTTGTGCTGCATTCATCTTCTAATCTCATTCGCATTGCTATCACCCTCAATGGTCATTACACGAGGGATGCCTCCCAAAGATCTAAGAATACGCCAGCTGCATCCTCTACGGCTTTCAGCTTCTGTCTGACTTCGTTCTCGATCTGTCCTCCATTGAACGCGCCCCGAGCCCCTGCAAACCCTTGTTCTACCGCTCTTCTCAATCTGCCAATCTTGATGGCATCCTGCCAGTCGTTTTGAAGGGTGTACGGTTTGAGTTTTTCGATGCTTGTGAGAACGTAAAGCTTTGCATTGGCATGATCGACGAGCAATCTGGACTCGATATCTGTGTCGTCAAAGTGGAGGGGTACTTCCAGGTCGTCGTCGAAATCCAGTTTGGGAGGGAGGGCGAGCACGCTCAAGACGTCTTCTACAGGGGGTAAAGGGAAGGGTACGTATGTTTTCACTGCTATTTCGCCCGCGGTGCCGTTTGATGTTGTGGTAGCAGCGACAGAACCCCGCTTTTCCCGTCTTGACCTAGCCCCTCCTCGACTGGGTTCCGATGAATTGTTGCCTCCCAGGAACTTGGAAGGATCTCCCCCATTGGAACGAGTTGCGAGATACAAGCAGCACAGACCCAGCCGGAAATCGGCCGACTTGATACCCGCAAATACGTTTTGCAGAGTGTCGAATGGAAGCCTGATGTCAGGATCGTAGACGCTGTATCGAACGATGGCTGAGTTAATCTGGCGGACGCATTCCGGTGGATAGAGATGATTCGGTGGTGAACCTTTTGACAGATTGATGATCTGTAGCGCGCAGTTTTGTCAGAATCGGCTGGTCTTTTTTTGTGGACGGAGAACGCACAAGATTCAGGATCCTAAGACCCAAGGAGAACCGCAAGCCGAGACCATCTCTGAAGCACGAGAATACGATCTTGAGGGGAGTACTGATATCCTTTCGGGGAGATGCGAGAGGAAGTTGATCAAGTAGGAGAGGTGAGTATTCTCCTAACAATGAAGATATACTATCTCAATGGCTGAGAGGGAAGGGACAAAGCAGTAAGCAGGACTTACCGCGTTTGGAGCTCCGATGGTTGTTTTGGTCTTGTTCGTAGACAAGAACCAGCCACTCAAGAGCTGGCCACGCGTTGGCTCCAACCGGTTGAGAATCTAGTTCGTTAGCGACTTCCTCTTCGTCGCCCCATTCTTCCTCTTCTTTTATGTGGCGCTTCGCTTTTGTCTGGTGTTTTGAGCTCCGACCTTTTCCCTTCTGAGGCGTGCTGAACATCGATGCCGCATCTGGTTCGTGTTTTTTCAGAGCGAGAATATCCACTTCCGGATCGAACGCCTCCCCGCCGTCCATCTTGCGAATGAAGCTTTGGGTGAGACATGTCCATATTTCCCGGGGCTCGGTAATCCGGTTTGCTTCTTGCACAATCGCGCTCGTGTCCCCGGTCGGACCGCGTTCGGGATCCGGTGCACCGGGTGGAGGGAAGCCTGGAGGAACTGGATCGAAGTTCCATTTACTGTCGAAGTACCGCTTTCCGTGTGCAGGCAATCCCTTAAGAAGAACCTTTGGCGAGTTGCTCAATGCCAAGGATTGAAGGACCATGGTAGCCTTTTGCGAAGCGACGCGACTCGGAAGGAGATTACGCCTTTGTCGTTCCTTCTTGCTTGGAGACAGTGGGACGGTAGTGAGCGGTGGATCCAAAGGCGCATGAGACGAGCTCCCGTGTGGGTAAAGTGATAGGTAGAGAAGGACCCGGATGTGATACCTGACGTGCGGACAATGTGAGCTCGACTTTTCGGTATGAAGAACAAGGGCTTACGGGGCAGGATAGATGCTCGATGTTCGAGATTTTTCCAGAATATCAATAGCAGATTCGTCTGGAATTCGGATTCAGATCCTGATTAGAGTCTTTTAGAATAACTAGCTCACAGTGTCCTTCCTCGAGGCAGGTATCGATCAAGCCGCAGATTTGCGGAGTCATAACTCGATCCTCTAGTTGTTCCTTCTCCCTTAGACTATTTTCGCGCTTGTGCAAGACCATTGGTGGACTTTTCAGGAGAGAAGAAGTTGCTCGAGTTTCGCCAAACGCCTTGCTGTGAAGCCTTGCGGCTGAGTTTAGTTGTACCGAACAGGTTGTTACAAGAGCCAGATTCGCGACCTAATGCTTTCGTATATGCTGAAGGTAGTGCGAGGGAACTACAGTATTTGTTGGGTTGCGGTGGACGTAAAGCGTTCGTTCAAAGGCGGTGGTGAAAACGCTTGAAAGGCGGAAGGGCTCCCACGGTGAGGCCTTGATGGATCACGCGATGTTCCTCAACTTTGACCCTCTCAGCTACAAGCCCCTTTGGCGCTTCCGGGGCAAAATTCAACATCAAACAGTCTGCGGGACTGGCTCAGATAGTCGATTGTCGCAATCCCCGGTGCTATATAGCTATAGCAGTTTCACAACCAAATACAATTTGATACACTCAAGTAACAAGCGGAAAACGAGGAACACACGTCAAGATATGGCTAGGGCCTTTTCTCAGGCGTGAATGAAGATACGGGGATCGTCTCTGGTCGTCCAAATCCTTCAAATGATCTGAGTCTCCAGCAGACGAACTGATCTAGCTTCGTTTGATCAATCGGCCACTTCACAAACGGCCTACGCTCGCATAAGTACTCGATGTGAGCTCCCGGTTTGCGAAGATACTCCACAATGGTGTTCACACCCTTCAACCGTCTTAGTTTGTAAAAATTCCACTCCCTGCTGCTTTCGACCTGCAAGAGCCAGAATCCGGGCTTCAGGCCTGTCGCGCCCGGCAATGGGTGCACTTCAATGACTTCATCGTAACCTCGGAAGTAGCTTCCATCGTTCAACTCGCTTATGCTGAAGAGAACGGTTTTCGCCCAGCCTTCTTTAACTTCTCCCGCGCTGGTTCGTGCGTTGTCTTTGCTGAAGTAATGCCTGATTGGGATGCGTGCAACTTCATGAACGAACCACGGCGTGCCTCCGTAGTACCCGACTTGGTTTTTATGGGGGAAGTATTTGGCAACTTCGTCTGACCAGCCTGGCGCGATCGGATGAGGCTTAGCAGAAAGTGTCGATACGCCGTCTTGCAAGGGCAGAGGGTGAATAATCGGCCAGCGAACGGGCTCTGGAACGGGGTTGGCAACCTCCCGAGCTGTCTCGGGCTTGAAGAAAATCAAATAAGTACGAGACCTGTCGTCAAAGACGCAAGGGATGGACATTACGCACGCTTTCAGATGCTAGACCTTCAGAAGCAGGATATGCGGCCGAGGAACATTTGGGGAAAGTGGACGATCTCTTGACCCAAGTCCGACCACACGCCATGACGGCAACGCAGGTTCCAGTCGTCTCGTCAAAGTCCAAGACTAGGGGAACATCTGCTAATCTAGCCGGAATCTCCCATCGAGCTAAGTAGTTTTCAGGAGTTGTTCCGTTCATATCAAGCTTTCCTTGCCCCTTGACAGTATACGAAATTGCAAGTTCGCTTTCGGAGAGGGTGGCAAATAATTTTCCCGAAGGGCCCCACACAACGCAAAACGACCACGGGACTGGCTGGGCCATGTGTCCAAGTTGTTCGTACGTGAATGTAGCCGGTGATGATGGGTTGGAGGTCGGAGTCGGAGCTGCGCTGAGGCCGTAACATCCAGTAAAGTCCGCTGATACGAGCACGATTGTATTCGGACTTGCCGATAGCGTCTGATTTGGCTTGCGAAGAAAGCTAGCCTCATAGAGTGGGTCGAAAGTCCCAGGGTAAAGAATCGACTGGAAGGGTGTAATGTCTGGAATTGTTGCGCCGCTTTGGTGACTTTGAAGAGCAGATCGGACCATGAGAGTGGAGTAAAGGTCCATGGTTCTGTATCTCGCCACAGCGATAACATCATCCCGGTACAAGATATCGAGTGTCCCATGGTTAGGCTTTCGAGTTGACGCCACGAACGGTTCAGCACTATGCGTCCAGCGAGGGAATAAACCGCTTACCTGATATGGGACCTCATTCGTCAGTTCATGTCTTCCGGGTGTGCTGGGAATGGCCTCGTTTCGGCGTAAATGGATTGTGCGTTCCTCGATGATGTCCCTAACGAATCCCATTGTTGAGCTTTTCGAGCAGTAGGCAAACACGAATAGCGGGCCCTCTTGGTCCAAGATGTTGCGATATCCTCGTGTTGCTTCTTGCAAGGTAACCTCGGCGGTGAAAGTCTCACATTTGCAGTCGATGTGGAGAGGAAGACAGCAGGTATACGTCATGTAGTCACTAGCAAGCATCATAGAGCCCTAAGAGCCTGCTTTCATTGAGAAATTGAAATAGCTCACTAGGTCGAAATATCAAGCTTCCAACAATGAATATCATCCCCAGACTCGACCACGCCTCCGTCGATAGCACCTTGGATGGAAGTGATAACTCCAACGGCGTTTTGGGGATCCTCTTCGACATCATATAGCTCGACATGGAAGTTCTGATTCTGGAGGAGAAGCCAATGAGCACCGACTAACTTCGCCCAAAGAACCGAGTTCGCATCGGCCAAGATCGTTGCTGGGCCTATTTTTCCCGGTGGTTTCCCTGATGCCAAAGAGATTTGCTGTTCTAGCGAGTCAATTTGGCTTCTCAAATACCCCTGTGACTTCCTTCTGGATTTTTGGACGCTAATGGACGAGTGTCGTGGAGCGGAGACATTCGATGGCGCACTGCTTTCCCTGGCCACCCCTCCTTGTTGTGACCGGGAAGTAGGCAGCAGTACGTGAGACTATGGTGAATAGATTAAAGTGGTGAGATTCACATTAGATGTCCGTCTGGGTCCGTGAGATTACCTTTGTGGTAGGCGTTGTGGTGATCTGACCATCAATCCGTTTCCGGTCTCTGAGGGTGGGAGGCTTCCTGATACAGACGCATCAAGGGTTCTGATACGATGAGTCACAGTCTGAGATAAGTTCATGCTTCCTGGAGAAGGACGTTGAAGTTAAAGGGGCTTGCGGGTTGATGGTCTAGGTTCAGATTCGTAGATCTCACGGGGAGCGTTGAGGAGTTCTTTTTCGACTTTACCGCTCGCTACCCCGTTTCTTCACTATCGACCGGCCAACATTGAGGACAGAGTAGCGCAGATTACTCCTATAACGTAGTTTCTCATCTTGTCATGTCTCTTGCTGCTCTCTTAGAATGTTTAATTGAGTCACGCGGAAAACCGCGGACTTCAATCGGCCGGCAGTCTAGTAGTTGAGCAGTACGATGAGAACTGGGATACCCGTTCAAGCCGACCAGATGTACCTGTGTGGCTCATGTGAGTGGGACCCTTTTACAATGATATTTGATTTGATCTCCGAATAAAACAATGCTTCGCGCACCAGCTACGGTCCGATCTAGCTTTGCAATTTGATAAATGAGGAGGCGGAGCATAGCACTCTTCACTGTGTACCGCGCGCGAAGGGCTCTCCTACGGGTGACCCTTCTTTTCGTACTCACCCCTGGGCTACCATGGACAGCCCGTGCTCGCCGAAAATAAACAAGAACCCTCAAGCGGTCTGGCAAGTAATTTGCGATCCCAGGCCTCTGTAACCTGGGGGTGAGTTCGGGTTTGTGAGAGTTTGCTGGAATTCCAAA
>WSUD01000120.1:0-34226 GCA_019633495.1 Tulasnella sp. 427 | reverse complement strand
TCCCTACACACCGCATCAACCGCGCTATCGTCATCGTTCTCCTCTTTCTCCTCGTCTCTCTCGGCCCTCGTCGACGCGGTTCCGGCTCTCGAAAGTCAATGCTCCACCTTCGCGCAGGAGACCCGCGAGCTGAGGGAAGAGAGGCGCAAAGTCACGACGGTCCTGGAACAACACGAAAAGCTTCTGGATATTCTGGAGATCCCTCAACTCATCGATACGTGCGTCAAGAACGGGTATTACCAGGAAGCCCTCGACCTCCACGGCCATACCGCTTCGCTCGTCAAGCGGTTCCCGACGGTCCCCATCGTTCGTTCGGTCGAAGTCGAAGTGACGAACGCGATCAACCAAATGCACTCTCAGCTACTTCAACTGCTCCAAGAACCCGCTAAACTCCCGTCGTTGCTGAAGGCCGTCAACTTCCTCCGCAGAATGAACGTGCTCGACGAGGAAGAGCTCGCGTTGGCGTTCTTGACGAGTCGAGGAGCCTACATGCGCGCGCTCTTCGAGGCTATCGAGCGGGAACGGACGATGGACGCTGCTCGCTTCTTGAAGAAGTGGATCGAACTTTGGAGAGAAGGGGTTTACGACGTCGTCAGCCAATTCACCTCCATCTTCCTCGAACGACCACCCCCGACAACACATTCGAACCTCCCACCGGACCTTCGTCCCTTCTTAACATCGTTCGCCAACACCCTCATCCACCAACTCCTCTCAGTCATCTCACGCACCATCCCACAAATCACCGACTCTCCCGCCCTCTCCTCGCTCCTCACCCAACTCTCGTACTGCTCGTCAAGCTTCGCCAGAGTGGGACTCGATTTCAGGACCCTCTTACCGCCGATATTCGAAAAAGCCGCTCGGGACAACTTCCACAAGGGCGTGGAGGACGCGAACGCGGTGATTCAGGCGTCGCTCGAAAAGGCGTCGGGCACGAAGCGGGGTACGCCGGTCAGATTGCCTTCTACGTGGATGATCCAACCGGACGTTGTGAACGATTCACCGTCGTTACCGATCTCGCACGCGAACGCGACGGTAGCCTACGTCCCTTCCTCCTTGCTCGCGTCTTACCCACCTCTCGCGACGCTTCTCAACGCCATCCTCACCACACTTAACTCACTCCGCCTCCTCGCACCCGTCTCCCTCCTCCCATCTCTCCTATCAATCCTCGATGCATCTCTCAACAAAACCGGTACAACTCTCTTAACTTATCTTCAGCAGTCGCTCAATCGCCAACGCCGGAGTTTCGACTTGAAAGACAGCGCCGAGGCGGACAAAAGAGAGAAAGCGGTGGTCCTTGGTGTTGCGAAGGCGTGGATCTATCTCGTGAGATTCGTGAGGAGGGGGTTGGTGGAAGGAGTGTATGCGCGGAAGTTAACTAACTTGGTGGAGGCTTCGGAGGCAAAGAAAGTGAGGACCGGAGAGGAGCTGGATTGGAAACTGTGGGAGGAGTGGCTGAAAGAGCTTGGTGAGGCAGATATCTTGCTGTCAAGTGGCAGCGACGTCCGTCCTCCTACAAAGGAAAGTTTCCGGGATATTGATGAAATAATTACACATAACGAGAAATGGAAAGGATGAAGTGTACGTAATTCAAGGAAGGTGCAACTGGTCTTTCGTAGACAGATCTAGGATGGCGAAAGTGTCGCGAGTCGGGGATGAGGGGTTCAAACCGGCGAGCCAGTTATCTGTGTTTCTGAATGGTATGCGAGACAATACTGGCGGGCGTCCTGAAAGTGGGTTGACCTAAAAGTATGAGGCGCCAAGTGTTGCAAGAATACAAATTTGCGAGAAACGGGGTTTTGGTCCAGATCAGCGAGAGAATGGAGATTTTGAGGAAGCGCGAGAGAAATCTTTGCGGAGCTCAGTAATCTCAAGAAGTCCAAGTTCGGGATTCACAAGGAAGCGCGAGAGAAAGTGACAAGAGAAAAATGAAAAGAGCAAGGGTCCCGCTATGTATGTAGTTCTCGCTACGTATGGAGTGGGTTTTCTTCGGTGTTGGTAGGTTCCGGCACATCACATGCACTTACCCGCACCTTTCTTAGTCAGCCAGCCAGCCAACTGGGATTTAAGCCAATGTCAAAACTCCCTTGACCTGCTATCCAAGATTTGGCTTAAACTGCAGTGGTCCAATCCTTCATGTGATCTCCGACTCTCACTGCCACATCCAACTAATTCCTTTACCATTGAGAACCAAACAGCAACCCCATTTCCTTCTAACCCCGGCAATCCCACTGACTCAAATCCTTCAACTTAAGGAAGATCAATATTCAGGCAGGCATATAGATTAAAGATCCACTTCTCCCTTCTATTTGGTCAAGAGAAAGGCAAATTTCATGTGGGCAAGGCAGAGAGTCTCGGAGGCCAGTGAAGCTGGTTGACAAACACGATGCTGAGCCCCAGGATCCAACACAGATATAAGCAATGTTAATTGTGATAGAAAGAATATCTATATAATATACCAAAAGTTTTCCTCTGACCTACCCTGGATTGGGCAGCTGCCACTGTCTTGGAAGGACCAAGGTACCAAGCTGTGACTACAGGGGTTAATCAGTATCTAGAAACATGTGTCACCCTTGTCCTGAGTACTGAATGAGCTTAGAGCTGTAATGCAGTAGCTGATTAGTGAGCTCATGCCATTCAAGGTAATGAGCCAGGTGGGTTGGATGGGCTTTCAAGATGCCAGAAAATTGCTGGAACAGCTGCAATGTTAATGATATTTTAAGGAGATGTAACATATCGCATAACACTACGTAATGTAGAGGGCTTCTGCCTGTTTGAAACGGCCCTATGGGCTGGTAAGGTAGCCATTGCCAGGAACCAGCAGGCAGGCATGTGACTGTTTGTCATGTGGGAACTCTTTTTGAACTGAACCATTGCGCCCGAGGCATGTTAGGAGCTGTGGAAACCAGCTGGACTGGTTCCTTGATGATGTAGATAATGCCCCAACTAATTAGCGTCTAGCTAAAACCTCTGTTAATTAGTTAATTCTTTTTGAATCACATTTTACATTCTACTTTAATATAATCACAATTTCTAATGATAAATTAGGCTTGATTCAAATGGCTGGCGGGATCTACTAGAATAACCGACGGATTTGGGAAACCAGCTTGTTGACACCTCACAAACATTCCAGGAGAGGAAGGAACATTTTTGAAGTTGCTAGAATAAACACATGAGTAAGTTTACTTAAGGCGACACAGCCTGGGACGCCTTGGAAACGATAATCAAGGATGCAGTACCCAGGCAACAAAAGCCCCTCTCAGGTAAAATTCTGTAACGCCTGGCGCAACGCTAATGTCTTGAATGAACTCAAATAGCTATGAAAATGCTCTAGAATATCCTTTAGGTACAATATAAATACAAGCAATGAGCCTGGTTGGCTCATCACTCATTTTTTGACCTAAACTAATTTACCTGCTGAAACGGTGAGTCCCAAGCCTGCTACAACTGTGTGAACACTTGTCAACAACTTATACTAACGTCATATAGTAAACTTGCCTGGCTAAGGCAAGCAAATCTAAGTAGCAACACTTGTTGATGCCGTCTTCAACAGCGATGACGGACACAGCTTTACCGCTGAGTCAAATCTTTTTGTATTGACTAGATAACTGGTACGATAGTAGTTTGAGTCTCTAAATACATTTTGTGTTAAGAGACTTGCTGCATCGAGAGCCTCTGTGGCGCTCTGCCTCGCAAATCCCCAAATTAGGTGTAAATTCCTATTCCAGTAGTTTTAACTATATCATTTCACTAATCTGGCATTACTAAAGCACTCTAGTACTTTCTACAAATCTGTATGTATCCTTAGCAACTGAATCTGCTTTGCCAACCTTGCGTTTCAGCCTGTGCAAGGCTGCACTGTGTAGACTTTGCCTGTTTAGGCAATCAGTGTCACATACGTTTGAGTGCAGGCACATGAACGCCACTGACAGAGCCATCCTTACTTTGCACCACATTAGGAGACCCTCTTTGTTTATGCTTAACGAAACAGCTTTATTACTCTATTGAACGCTAAATACTAAATTTTACTAAACTAAGCCTAACTACTCATTTCTCTACGTACCCTGCATATCAATCTGGTTCTCACAGTTTAATCTACACACGTGCCAACTTCAACACACGCTCAACAATGCAGGACAAAAATCTCAGCCAGGAAACTGGAGATAAGTCGTATTATCTACAAATCCTGGTAATAGAATTTCAAGATAAATTCATTTTGAGAATCAGAGACAAAATTATACTTCTGTATTGGAAAATGTATTTAAATGCATATTGTGTAATGTCCACCTAGAGGGGAAAGAAAAATTTGGAAGGAAAATTATGTCATACAGAGATAACAGCTGTTTCCGGCCTACACCTGCATTATACCGCCCCCCCCCCCCTGCCAGTCGCTGCACTCTGTGTGGCAAAGAATACCCAAAGAAAAACCCTAAACAGCAAGTTTGCGCATTTAAGTGTGGAAGGAAATGCACTGGGAATCTGGGCAACTATGCTTATAAGGTCAGTATAATCCTCTCTCAAGGACTCTCATTATACTTGCAGGAGGTTCAGAAGGTAAAGGGAGTGATTGACAATGAGGTTGACAATGCTGGGCAAGCAAAGAATGCTGCTGACCTTACCAAAGCTGAGAAATAGGCTTTGCTCAATCAGAAATCTCCTTCCTCCAATGATGATGACAATGAGCTTGAGGACTTGGAAGACCCAGAGGACCTGGTGATCCAAACTGAAGAGGAGGCCAAAGTGTTGTCCAGTCAGCTTGAAATCAGTTTGCTTAAAAGCTCTGCAATGCCCAGCCTCGCTTTGGACAAGCCCAAGGACTCCAAAGTGACCATCCACCAACATCAAAATCAGCTAGACAAATCCAAAACCCTTATCCTCCAGATGGAGCAAGGAGGAGGCCCAGTGGCATGCTATGTGGAGGAAGGTTATCCTGACATTGCAAGGTTTTTTAAAAGAAGCAAACCTCTCAACCCGCCAATGCCAAGAAAGTGATAAACAGCAACAGCAAAGTAGCAGGGTAGGACAATTTTGCGTTCTGTTCTGATTGTATTTGGCAGTGACTAGTGGAGAGGAGAGTTTTAGAGTGGAGGTGAAGTGCTTGCCAGACAGACAGTCTGAAAAGCTGCTTGCATTTCTCTGATATTACACCACACTCTCACTTGAGCTAGACTGGGCTCAGGCATCTGAGTTAGTGGTAGTTGGTGCAGGGAAAGGAAAAGCACTTGCCTGACAGCTCCAACAGTAGGTGGGATTTTATCTTCATGACCTGGAACCCTTGCAAAAACTGTCCAGCCCAATTGCACCACAAAGTCAAGAATACACAGGCACTTGGGACACATAATTCCACCGGATCCGCTGGAAGCCATACCAGAACCAAAGCTAGTACCTCATCACCTCCATCCCATTTATGAATTAGTAGCAATTAGTAGCCCAGCCGTTAGTAGATATCGACTATGAATCCACTACATTCCTCAGACCAACTGACCAGTAAGCAACTAGTACATTCCTGCGATCCGCTGCAGAACCAGTGTGTGTTAGTGTCTCCCTAGCCAAAGCAGCTTGCATGCTTCCTTGACTTCCTTGGGGCGACCACTGGTACGGTATCCGATGAAAAGCTCTGAATCACTAAGCCTATCATATCTCCAGCATACTAGTCTAGTGATGTCAGCTTGGGACAAGTAGCACATTCCTCGGTAGACCTGCACGAAGACAGTAGTGCACAGTCTTGTAGTGTCTTTGAAGTTAAGCAACGGTTAGTATGCGTCCCACTAAGACCACCTCGGATATCAATTGAGATCGGTAATCTCTTCGAACGCTAGTTCGATAATAGTGTCACTTAGCGTCATTCTTATTCTTTCGCCCTAAAATCCCTATTTCGCCACGATCTACCTCAGATCTCCATATTTTCTTACGCTTCTTGTTCATACGTCTGTAGAATAATACTCTCCATTATTCTTGATGGTGCACTGCTAGCTAGCAACTACTTCTTTAGGCTTCAGCACCGTTAATTGCCCTAAATCAGGAAATAACCTAAGATCTCACGATAGAGAGCCCTAGAGCTATTCCTGGACGTTTGAACGCAGTCTGCAAGAAGCGTTAGGTACTCCCTAGCTGAGCGGAAGCTTACAAATGCCTGTGGCACCATTAGTGACAAGTTTCCTATTGAGGGATTCCTCTTACACTACAGTGAAAGCTATTACTAGCACGCTTGACATTTTTCCCGACGCCATTGCCGCCTCACTTCGGATAAACCGGCGGCAAGCGATGACCCTGCTCATAGGAAGCTAGAAGCAGAGCGGAGAGCATCAAACTCAGCCATGTTCCAACTTCAGGCTTGGCTGAAAAAGCTGGGCCTAATCAGCACTCCTGGTGCTGGTGAACTAAATGTGGAAGATGCAGAGGACCCGGCACCCAACAACTGTCTCCCACCTAAGGAAAAGCTGAAGGGAAAATTCAGCCGATCATTCACTAGTAATGAAGAGCTGCTTGTGTGGTGCTGTGGGGTGATTGCCGGTTGAGCACAATTCATAGGAAAGAAGTCGCCATCAGGAGTTCAGGTAGGAGAATCCATTTGTCAGGATTTGGGACTGTGGCTGTGGCATGGGAGAGGCGAAGAACCCCGCTGTGGACTGTGGACAATGGGTAAGAGATAATGCGCAGGGACAAGCAATGTAATGTAGCAGTGGAGAGATAGGGAAAAGACTTGGATTGAGCAATGGAACTGTGGGGAGACAATAGGCGGAATGAGGAACAAACCTCCTCATTCCGTCGTACTTAAATACTTGTGCTACCGCAACTAGAACGTTCTACTACACGACTCAAACATGCTGGAACCTGCTACTGAACACGACTTCATGACTAAGACTCATGTAGGCAAACGCGAGGCGCTGACGAATGTGCGGAACATCATGGAACCTCAGAGAACATCACCAGTTACACAGAACGGACTAAGCCAGTCTGGTCATGTGATGGGAACTATCTGATCACGTGATTCGTGTTTCCTAGGTCACGTGATAAGATGTGATGAGTCACACCATTGTGAAGCTTGCCTGCCCCACCTTGTTGATGAGTTGCCTAATTTCAGGAATTTCTGTCACCTCTCTTCCCAAAGAAGTATCCAGGTGCCCTCCCAGCCTATATATTCTATGACAGTAACTGCAAGCTTCAGCAACATCTGGCTGCTGTTGGAGACACCTTGATCCTTGATAAGGTTGGACAGCCAGTGGACACCTTCCATTTCTTCTCCAAGCACTCAAAGGAGGACAAGCACTGCCAGGAGAGATACAATCCTGCTCCATTCCCAGAGCTTGTTGGGCCAAGTAAGGAGTGGGTCTTCAACTCATCAGCTGCCAAACAAGCCAATGCCTGGTTTGGCGGATTTTAGTCGATTGTTAGAGAAATGACAGAGGTACGATATAACTTCGTACTTGATGAGTGGATTGCAATTCGGAATCGCTATCTTGTTGAGGGATTAGAGGTGAAAGGTGCTTTCCCCCATGTGGTTCCAACGGAGACGCTCTTAAAAAATGACATTGCTGGGAAGCAAATTTAATAGATTCTATTTAGTGATCCCTACTGTTACTTCAACACATGAATTATTTGCTTCCATTGCTCCTCAGAACAGAGCTTCTTGATAACCCTGGAAGACCTTCATAGGACTGGATGCTCTCCCTCAGCCCTACATGCTCCCCTAGCTCTTCCCCCAACCCTGATTCATCCTCCAAGCCCAAATGATCTTGAATCTTTCCAGCCTTCTGAGACTTCCCTCCTGGCCGGTTCCCTTTGGATCTACCCGGTTGTTGAGTCTTCTTCTGCACCTTGGTATGTTCGACGCCAACCCTTCCCCTGGTCCAGGCAAGGAAATCACTGTCGTTGAGTTGATGAAACTCGGACTCTTTGATCCCTGCATGAATGGCAGTTTCATAATCACTGAGGCCAGTAATCACGGTTCGTATACCCTCGACTTGTCCAGTTGAGTGGACAAGACAATGAGCATCTCCCAGGAGACCGGATTGTCTGGGGAGAGGGATCTCATACCCCAGAAGGGGCAGTCAAAAATCCCCCCCCCCCCTTGAAATCATTGAGAGGAATAATGATTGCGTAGAGACCAGGAACATCACCAAGATCAAGATGGTTGACTTCGCTGCCTCCATCCTTTAATGTGAAGACATTGAAGAAGGGGCCAAGGTCCCAGAGATGGGTAAACAGTGGGTCAATGAAAGAGTCATCTAGCGCAATCTGAACGTAGAGATTGATCCTGATAAATAACCAAAAACTGAGTAATTTTCTGAGGGCTAACATTGAACTTTACCTCTCAAGGGTTTTTGCGTAAAACAGGTCTGCAGCTCGGAGGAAATTCATGACTGGTGTGTTGATGTGGGTTGAAATCAAGTTGAATAGGTTGTCAAGATCCTCCTGTGTTCCCATGCCTTGAGAAAGCGTGTCTCTTGTTGCATTAGACCAGACCCCTATGTGGTGTGCACCCTTGTGTGCAGACCTCTCCAAGCCATTAGGTGGCTCCGTCATTCCCTTTGATCTGATGCGGTCAACCGCATTTAGAATCTACCTTTCAGCTTCCAATGACATCACCTCTGTAAGCCGGATGGCTGACAAACGGCCTTCCCACTCAAATAGTTTAGGAAGTGGAGGTGGTGTTGATTTTGATGGGAGGGAAGGATGGGATTGGGGAAGGAAGGGTCGTCATTGTCATCGGAGATGGACATGTCAGACAAGGTTGGACCAGGAGAGTTGTTGTCAGACAGGGACATTTCTGAAGCTGTGTCCAAGGATGAGGTGTAAGCTGGTGATGCAAGCTCCAGGTAATGTCCTGCCAACTTCTCATTGTTGTCATTGTGGTCAGAGGAGGAGGGTTTTCTGGGCCTGTTGGACTTGCAACGAAGAACAAATACCCCATCCGCTGGAGCAACCAGCAGGCCAGTGCCATCTTTGTCCTTTTCCATCCTTGAAACACTCTCCAGGACTGTTTTCCAGGAAACCCTCCCCTTTCTGAATCGCTCCAAGATGTTGTCCTTGACATAAAGCATTCTTGCTAGAGCAGCAATAGTTCTAGTCGCATCTCTCCCCCTGATCAATCCAGCAAACTCTCACCTGCTGAAATTGTTTTGTTCTCAACCCAATGCCCTGGCCATTTTCCAATGGCTTTCAGATGCTTGGAGGCACTCCTTCGACCGTGCTTGTTCTTTTGTGGGCCATTGGCAACCAGGTCCTTAGTTGGCTTCCCCTTATATACTAGAGGGTTTTCCTCCTTGGATATTCTTTCTCTTGTCTGGCGTTGCACATTGGTGCAAGTGAGAAATGAACGGCAAGGGACAGGGCTGGTGCTAAGTGGAAGGGTTGTCGGGGTACGATAACGGTGACATGACTGAACCAGACGCCAACAGTGCAACATCTGGTGAAAGCGTTGTAGTAAACAGGGGTACAATGAATAATTGCAGTTAGGGGAAGGGTTTGTATGTGCCGCTGAGAGGGGAACAGACTTACCAAGCATTAAGGAAACTCCACATACAATTGGCAGGTTCCTGCGGGACAAGGGACAAAGATTGCAAGGAGACTCTATTTTGATAATGGGATTGCTCTAACCTTGCTGCTCCGATGAGGTGGAGCTGAGTGCTGGTGGAGAGATTGATGTACAAAGGGACCGACAAAAGTGGTGGTGTCAGTGAGAGGGTGACAGATTGACATGGAGCTTTGTTTTTGTCTTCCAGGTGGTACCAAGCAAATATGACCCAAGGTGATGGGTGGTTCAGAGGGGACAATGTGGTGGTGTGAGTGATCCAGAGATGGCTGGCAACACCATCGGAAGAGCCAGGGGGTATGGAGGGGAAGGGGGTGAGTACAGACCTTGGTCTAGTCTCGTACTTTGGCTGTTCTCAGGGTTTCACTTGTAGGCGATTCATTGCTGGCACTCCGCTGTGCAGAGATTGCAAAGGAATCAACATCACCCATTGAGGTGGCAAACAGGTTGCAATGTGCTTGATCTTAGGACTTCACCAAACTGGAGAGAGCGGAGGTTGGTGAACCGTCTACCAAGAGGATGTGGGGTCCCCCTTGGCAAGAACAGTGCTAACTATCTGACTGTTACCTATTGGCCTTTGCATGCTCTAATGACCTGTAACAGACATGGGACAATGCTTTTGGTGTATATTACGTGTTTGTCTGCTAGATACATGCAAAATTGATATGGTTCCCAGTGGCTGACCCTGGCTAGCCAGCGGCAGATTGCAGGCTCTGCCACCTCAGGCCACACAGCTACGCACCCTGAGAGGCGACTGACATCCATTGGAGGTGACAAAGAGTCACTTATCAGTAAACCGAGTGCACCCTGTGCTCCCTTGCATGATATCATGTTTCACCTCCTGCGAGCCAGGGCTGGGCCATGTGGCTGATGCTGACCTCCGCCAGCTACAATGAACCTCCACCTCTAGAGCGTTTAATCAATGTCTGGGGCCAGTTTAGGACCTGTGGATATCCTCTGCTTGGCTCTTTTTCTGAACCAGGGTGGTGCAAGCTGGCCAATGTACCTGGGCTAGGCTTGAAACCATCTGCTCCTGGCTGGGTAAATTGTTTCCTTGGAATTGTTCAGTGACTTACTCTACCAGGGCCTGAGCTGTAGAGACTGCATCAAGGAGCTTTGTAGACGAGTGAGCACTGGTACAGTGTTCAACCTCCATGGCCCAGGGCAATGGTGTCTGTCTTATTATCCTGTACCAGCATAAGGAACCCTTGTTATTGATTGATGCCGACTCTTTTGTCATTTAGTCAACATGCACACTAAAGTCCATAAATCCAACAAGCAGTGCTCCCTTGGCCAGCATTCTCAGGGTCCTTTGTTTGGGATCATGAGCATGTACCTGATTTGCAGATCAGGGCTCCCAGGCACCAGAGCTTATTTAGCCTGTCAACCAGTCTCCATTCCTCTGGTTTTTGCCCTGTCTGTTAAAGCCGTGGATATTAACCGTGAGAAATAGGACTCGGCGCGCAGTCCACAAGTCGAAAGGAATAGCTAAATTAGTTCATTAGATACAAAAGTACTAAATAACTATTAAGAAAATGTTGTCAAAAAGGCATTTTGAGAGGGTTTTATTAGAGTCGAGTAAAGGTAATGTCGAGGGGAACAGCCGGAAAAGGCTAACCGGGACTTGCCACCGGTTTATCTGAAGTGAGGCGGCAACGGTGTATCTCAAGTAGCGTCAGGAAAAACGTCAAGCGCGCTAGTAATAGTTTTTGCTGTAGCGTATTTGATTAGTTTAGAATTAATGAGTATGAGGGGTTAATTAGCGGGGCACAAGGGCCACGGGCTAATGGGTGCAGGAATAGGAAAAGAGGAATCCTTCAATAGGAAACTTGCTGCTGACGACTCTGCAGGCGTTCGTAAGCTTCCACTCAGCTAGGAATACCTAACACGTCTTGCAGACTGCGTTCGAACGTCTAGGAATAGCTATAAGGTTCTTGATCACAAGATCTTAAGTTATTTCCTGATTTACGGCGGTTAACGGTGCTGAAGCCTAAGGAAGTAGTAGCTAGATTGTGGTGCGCTAGTAAGAATAATATGGAATATTATTTTAAAGATGTACAAACAAGAACCAAAAAGTTATATGGAAAGATGGGGAAGATCGTAGTGAAATAGGGATTTTAGGGCAAAAGTGTATGAACAAGGCAAATGCACTAAGTGACACTATATCAAACTTCGTAGGGAAGTTTGAAGATATTATCAGACTCAAATGATATCCGAGTTTTGTGCTGGACGGGCAGTCTTAAGATGCGCACAAGGGTGATAGATCAGTTGAGTGGTAAAAGAGGTGGGTCTCAAGTATTACCCTCAAGACCGCCTTTATATATTAAAGGGATATCTACAATATGACTAGAATGACTAAAGCAAAATACTCACTATGAGTCCTTTCGCTCAGTTTCACGTTTCAGCTCCTGCTCGGGTTTCACAGGTTGGCAGACACATATCACGTGATACAAACGCCACATGTGGTACCGCTCACTACAGCAGTCGTTTTGAGTTGGTTCAATAATAGAACAAACTTGAAATGACTCTTTGAAACTTCCTACCGAGTCTCAGAGCTTTTGGCTGAGATTTGGCAAAGTCGAATTTTTGATATGACGGACTGCTTCCCAAATTAAGTAAGGTAGGCGTGCCCAGGAACAGATACCCAAACCCTGCTGTGACCGTGATGTATTACATAGTCAGACTTGTCCGAATTCTTGGCTAGAATATGAGAAATTGTTTATCAGGAGTGTGTATGGCATTCCTGGAATAGACTAATAATTATGTACAAAATTCTTTGCTTCACTTCAGCAACAAAGTCCAGAGGAAGGGTTCGGTGCCCGTGATATTTTTTTCCCGGCCCAGGCAGCTTGACTGCCAGTCAAGCCTTGCCGATAGCCATCCATGAATCGAGCAGACTGAGTGGCAAACCTATCATGTATGTGTTCGGATGAGTGTGAGTATAATGCCATACAATAAAAATTGGGGGACATACCGGAGCATTATGAGAGGTGAAACGCTATTCAGTGCTTTCCGAACAAACTCCTCTTGCTGCTCATCATTCCGGGGAACACCGTACATACGGTATTCAAACTTTGCACGGCCCCGGCCCATCTCGATGAAATTGAGCTTGCAATGATACTTGGGATAAAGAAGAAAGCAATGCCCCCGACCTTCTACAAGCTCTTGAAGCTTGGATTTCTGATTGACAAAGTCCGGCTGTGAAAAAAGAAGTCGGCGGGCACAGCAATCTATCTGAGTGTCCGGTGCCGCACACTTGAAGCCCTCGCATTCCGCTCGCAAACCTTGTGCCGGCCAAAGGCCTCGCTCACAAAGAATTACCGCCATTCCCTTGAACATCCCGGCTTGACTGGGATCCGGGTGGTTATCAGGGAACCACAGTGGTTGAGGCTGCCCATCGGGTAGCATGGCATCACGCATCTTGACACCAGACTGCGGAAGCCACCTTCTTGTTGATTTTGGCATTTTACGGGCAGAGAGTGCATTGTCCGCTTGTTTGGTGTGGGTCTTTGCATTATCAAATAGGAAGAGAGCTTTAGCGCCGCTTTCCAGGGGATAATGAGTCTCGAAGAGGTTGATTGCATTTTCCGTGGTTCGGAGAATGTCGTTATTGTCGAAATAGCCGTCGCAGTTTTTGCTAGCTTTAAAGAAGACTCATGCTTCTTGGGTCCTGGAACGTGTGGGGAAGTGGTCAGCTGACGCTTTGCCAGATTAGGGGAAATTGCACCTACCCGTCATGTGAACGAAGCCATCCACTGGGCAGATCGGGTGAGCAAAAGTCGGAGACCATTAGAGATGCTCCATCACCCTTGCGAACTGGTACTGCGCCCTTGGACTTGTTAACCCATCTTTTCTTTCGCTGGTCATTTGCATAAAAGGTGGATTCATCATGGGTGATGGGGATAAGAAGGAGTAGGGGATTGGAGGGCATTTGGACCGTGATCCCGTCCTTATCTCGCACCACCATCCGTTCCTGCAGCTGGAACTGTTACAGGACGGAGTGCTTAGGTAAAATCGCCCTCCTGCCCCTTTTTGTAGTTAAGGATGTAAATTTCTAAATAATAATTTTCCTTTTATTTTTACCTTTTTCCCTTCATCGATTCGAGCCTGTACGAATCGAAACATCCGATAAAATATATTCTTTTAATTCCTAGTAATATTTAGTTTGGGAAGTGGCGCGCCGTATAGAAAATTCGATCTCGCCAAATCCCGGCCGAAAGCTCTGAAACTCGGCAGATCTCCTTGAAGAGTCATTTCAAGTTAGTTCTATTAATGAACCAACTGGAAACGACTGCTGTAGCGAGCGGTACCGCGTGTGGCGTTTGTATCACATGACACGCGCCTGCCAACCCGTGAAGCCTGAGAAGGAGCTGAAACGCGAAGTTAAGCAAAAGGACTCATGGTGAGCCTTTCGCTATAGTCATTGTAGTCATATTCTAGCTAGATCTTTAATATATAAAGGCGGTCTCAAGGACTTTACTCGAGACACACCTCTTTTTACCACTCAATTGATCAAACGCCCCTGTGCGCACCTAAGACCGCCCTTCCAGCGTGATACGCGGATACTAGGACCACCCATCCAGCGTGAAACTCGGATATCAATTGAGATTGGTAATCTCTTTGAACGCTAGTTCGATAATAGTGTCACTGAGCGTCATACATAATCTTTCGCCCTCAAATCCTATTTCGCCTCGATCTCCATTAGTTCTCCATATTTCTTTACGCTTCTTGTTTGTACGTCTTTAGAATAGTATTCTGCATTGCTCTTACTAGCGCGCCACAAGACAGCTATTACTTCTTTGGGTCACATCCTTGTTAATCGCCCTAAAATAGGAAATAACTTAAGATCTCGCGATCGAGAGCCATCTAGCTATTTCTAGACAATCGAACGCAGTCTGTGAGAAGTGTTAGGTATTCCCTAGCCGAGCGGAAGCTTACAAACGCTTGTGGTGCTGTTAGCAACAAGTTTCCTATAGAGGGTTTCCTCTTTTATTATTCTTTCGCCCATTAATCCATTTCCCCTGCACTCCGTTACTCAACCCTTTTCGCCCATTAATTCTAAAGTACTCAAATACACTACAGCGAGGATTATTACTAGTGCGCTTGACATTTTTCCCGACGCCGCGCGAGATATGCCGTTAGCACCTCATTTCGGATAAACCAGTGGCAAGTCCCGGTTATCCTCTTTCAGCCCTTCCCCTCGACTCTACGCTTACTCGACTCGAATAAACCCCACTTGAAATTACTTTACGAAGACATTTTATTAATAGTTAATTAATACATTTGTAATTAACTAGCTATTCTACCTATTTACCTTCGACTCGCGGACCGCGCGCCGAGTCCTTTCTCACGGTTCAAATCTACGTCTCTAACAGGAACCATGTCTCCAAGAAAACCTCCTGTCTATACCTGACCACATCATCTCTTTCATGTCCATCTGCATATCCTTTCTTCTTGTTTTGATACTGGTAGTCTAGCTTCTTCAACCAGCAGGTGGCAGTCAAGATTGAAATCGGCCGGCTAAGTCCCCATCTCTCCAATACTTCCGCTTGAGCTGAATACTTGACGATATCCAGGGCCGTGAAGAACTTCCCAACGCTTAGAAGATGTAATCAAACCTCCTGTGCAATGTCTTCATCATCAATCAACGTCTTCCGGGGTTTACAGCACTTCAGCTTCAGGAGGAATTGAGGATCGCGGAGGTAAGCCCCAACCCAGACTTGTAGCTTTTGTGCAAGTGTCTTCCCCTTCCCTGCTCCCAATGCTGCCAGTTCTGATGCTGCTGTATAGCTTAGCCCCAGGGAAAGAGTGGTGTAGAATTGTAGGAAAGCCAGCATTGCGATCACCCGACCCCGAAGCCTTGGATGGAGCTCTAGCCGTTGAGCTGTCAAGCTTAGCATCCGGATAGCTTCAGCAAGCACCAGCGATGTCTTTGAAGGTGGCCTAGAAGGTGGAGTAGGCTCAAAACGAATGGATGGTGAGCTTGAAGGCAGGTTGGGAGGTTGGGTGGGCGAGTCGGCTGCTGCAGGTGATTGGAGGCCACCCGGTGAGTGGATATCTTCTCCTAATACTGTCGATTAGCATTTGCAGAGAATATCTATTGAATACACTCACGCTCAATTTCTTTGGAGCCTTCAGTTCCAACCCCGTCCCCAAGTTCTTCTCTGTTCTGGTCAAATCCATCAAGACCACTCGCAGAAACCTTGCAGCCTGATTCAATGTGATCCCAAAAATCATCGACAGACCTTCCTAGAGCTGGCAATGCTGATAGAGGTGAATTGAGGTCCTCATTTGGGTCGGACGGGTGAGGAGTGTTCATGCTGTCCTTGGAGATGTGCCGTTCTGACCCTTTGTTGCTCACTCCCTCAGCTTCATCATCCAAAACCAGCGGGTTGCTCAGCATTTGCATTGGAAAACCTTCGTTAATAATGCTATCTTTGCTGTCGCTTCCTTTCTCTTGTTCTTCCTGATCCTTTTGTCCGGACACAGGTTTCTTGAAGAAGGTGCGGATATCAGGGTAGCCTTGATCTCGCATTGCTTGCCGATTGACCTCCACTTTCCATCTCCTAGAAGAGAGTGTTTTGCGGTTCTGGGAGTTTATTTTGATATAGCCTGATGGTCGGACTTTCAGCTTTTCCTTTTGCTGGAGGCAGAGTTGTGTGTCTCAAAGGGTTTTTGCGAAGTGATTTTCAAGTTGACTGAAGAGCATCTGCACATCCTCGTCCGTCCCCATCACCAGGTCATTAGCGTCGTCCTCATCTTCCTCAGAGTCAGAGGACTCATCGCCGGAGTCCCAGAGAGCAGGAAGCTCTGTCTCTGCGACAGGCAGGGTCGGCTCTGCAAGCTCACTTTCCTCCGATGCCTCGGTCTCCTCTACTTGAACTCGCTAGAGAACCAGTAAGTACCTGATTAAAAACTGTAGGGTATATAGAGCTGACCTTGCGAGCATATGCTCCCAGATTCTTGACGCATTTGCTTCCCCGCTTTGCAGGCATTTTACCGCTTTGAGAGATTTGGAATACCTCTTTGGATTCTTTTTCCCTCACAGGGAGGGACGTGGGTATTGGACTTAGGGTGGCAATAGTCATTTTATCTCCGTATTACATAATTTTTCCTTCCGAAATTTCAGCTGTTTTCGGGACAAATTTTGCGCAAAATACAACCACAACATCATTCCAGCCACCTGAACAAAACTTGAAACTACCCCATAATTAAGTATTTTTCATGCAATGTTTCACTAGGTTGTGTTTTGAAAATATATTTAATATCATTTTCTGGTCTCCTCATTTACAAATAAATGATGTGGGTGGGCGAGTTGGGTGAGGGTGTCGGCATTACAACGGGTCACGTGTCTGGGTGTCTGTTCCTGGGCACGCCTACCTTATTATTAGAATTAAAAGGAATATATTTGTAGCTAATGTTTTGATTTGTACAGGCTCAAATTGAGAAGGGAATGTAAGTAAAAATAGAAAAGAAAATATTATCTAGGTAGGTACATCGTTATTTAACCAAAGGGGTGGGGAGGGCGATTTGGTGAAGCGCCGGTCCTATAACACAGTGGAATAAGAAATGTCATGTTAGAAGTGGGATTGAACTATTTAGAGCCCCTGTGGGAGAAACTCTAGACAGGAAACCCTGCTAATCAGCACTTCACCACCACTTCCAATCCAGCTAATAACCTCAAGCAACTCAGCACTGATAATTTCTACACCAACCGCTACAACACAAGACTCAACATTGGATCCTACTCAACTCTACAGCCAGGTGTGATGACCTCATCACATCTAGTCACGTGACTCAGAAAACCACATCACAAGATCAGTGCTGGCCTATTGGGTTCCCAGTAGACTGGAGTGTTCTTTGGTATCCCCTCAGGTTCTATAAAATCGCCAACACATTAGTGCCTCATGTTTGTTACATGTTCCCTGCCTCCCCTCAAGTACGCCGCTTGACTACAGCTTGTCAACAACTGTCTGGAATTAGTATAAATAATGATGGAATGAGGAGGTTTGTTCCTCATTTTGCCTATTGTCTCTCCATAGTCCATAGCCTTTAATCCAAGCCCTCTTCCTGCTCTCCAGTACTACGTAGCGTTGCTCTTCCTGCGTGTTATCTCTGTCCCATAGTCCATGGTCCATAGCAGGGTTCTTCACCTCTCCACATCACAGCCACAGCCCTAAACCCTGACACCTGGCATTTGCAAGGCCAGAGCTCTTGCAACTCTCTCTCCTCCAAATTTTATAAACATTGTCAACTTTGCCACCACCACTCTGCTACTTCATCCCAGGTGTCCAAGTCCCCAATTGTTATTTGAGTCACAACTCCACATAGTGACCTACCTCTCATCTTCCCTCATTCTCCCCATCAACTACTCCCACCATCACTGCCATTTCTGTTGCTACAACATCTCCTTAACAAACCTTATTCTGCAGTTCCAATGCCAGGACCAACTATGGGGGTGTAATCACACATTGACCCACCTAGCAACAACCATGTGGAAGACTATCCATCAAGACTATCCATCAAAGAGCAGCCCTCATGCTCTTGAGATCACATGTAAATTTACCTCTCATACAAATTCACAGTCCAATGTTACCATCAATGGCCATACAAAACGTTTCTTCTGCTTCATCCTCCTCTCCAGACTCTTCATAGTAGATACTTTAGCAACCTTCACCTTTTCCACTTAGATTCCTTGGCAGCCAAGCCATCAATTCAGTCTGGGTTTGTCAGGCTTGCCAAAGCTCTAATGCTCCTTGGTGACTGCTAGGGTAGATTATCCAGACTCTCCTCTTCTCTGGAAACAAGCTAATTTGTATATTGTCTTTCTTTGCTGTTCTCTTCACCAAGGCCAAGGGTGGCATACTCAGAAAGCACCACTTCTCATTTGAGCAAATCCAAAATTAAATATTGGAACCAGAGGAGCATTTTAGGAGACCAGTGTATATACCTTTTGCCTTGTGATACAGCACCAACAGATTTGTCCCATAGTTGGCGGTGTCATCACCCAACCATGTACACCACCTATCCAGCCTGAACACCAGAACACCCAGAAATGCATAAGGACTGTCAAGCTCTATACATTTGATGAGGACTGCTTAAATGGACTGGGGCTGATATCAAGTATCTTTTCTATGACTTGTCATCTGTGTTGTTGTGTTAAGCTTATCATCTCAATTTTTGAGTTAGATTGGAGATCCAGCTGGCAGTCATCATTAATCACAACTCTTCATTAGATTGCCCTTTCATGCAAAGTGGAACACTGATGTGTTTCTTGCCAAAGACATGTAGCTTAGATGGGTATACGAATTGCTGGTCATCTGAGGCTGAAAAGTCATATTCTTTCAGTTGACATCACCTAAATGTCTCAATAAATGAATGTTAACAAGCATAAGAGATAAGTTAATAGACAGAAATTTTATTCACCTGTAAGAGCAAGATTGCAATATAGCACAAAAGGTTAGTTTAGACCACTATATATCATCTCAATAGATCTACCTACTTCAGGCAGGATCTCAAAGGCGATATCAGAGCCAACACTAAGCCAGAGTGACTCATTGTTATAGATCACATTACAAAGTAGAGCCAACTAATTATTTGCTGCTTCTATGTTGTAGTTGATGCCTTCATGAAGTACACCAGGTTCATCATCATCATCATCTACTCTAGCTTCAACAACGTCCACACTCACTGTGGAATCCAATGATGGTGAAAGCATGAGCAAGTCAGAGGCCTTATTATCTTCCTTTTCCATGAAATCACTTGATCTCTTTGAAGCAATATCTTGGAGAGGTCAATTTTCTTCAACTGGACTGCTGTTCTTTGATTCTGTGCTGCCTTTCTCCATCATGTAGCTTAAACCTGATACCCTTACCAAAAGAATCAAGAGCACTACTGTGACAGGATCTCCTTCATCTCACATAAGCTCTGCAAGGTCTGTATTTACAAAGGTGACTGTTCTTTGCTGCTCCTTTGTGAGGTTGAGGCCTTCACTGATCACATCATAAATCTGCAAACCATAACACTAGACCCATAGGCAATGACCACAAACGTGGTCAGGCATCTCCCGCGCAGTCGTCCGCCCATTTCCCAAATGGAGATACATTCCAAAGGTGTCATATCACATTGTTTTGCTGAGTGGGGAGGTGCATCGTCAGCATGTTCGAATGTGGACACCTCTGCAGAGGTGTTGTGATGTGTACATTCCCACTAGGCAGCACTGCACTGCACATTGCGAGACTCTCTTATCGCCATTGCTCCTACTCCGCCATCTCCTCCCACTGTCGACTCCCCTACTCCTTAGCCACTACACACAACCCTCCCACCCATCCTTCAACCCCTCTTGCTACGTAATGTCAACCATCACTACCGACACCAACCTCTCACCCTCGACTCTCTCGACCTTTACCTTTCATATTGCAATGGCCCAAAAAACTACCTGCTTCTTGGTATGTGCAATCTATTTTCGCTCGCTTTCTAATGATTTCTGACTTTTGTTTGAAGCTTGGTGCTCTCATTGGAGGGTCAGGTGGTGCTTTAGCAACGTACGCAGCCACTCCTGACACCCCATCCCATGCTGTGTGACTCAGCTGCATGGTGTTTGTGTTCGCCTTCCAACTCTTTGCTGTGCCATCCCTTGCCGTTATTGATCACTACACAAGGTTTGCTTCACCTCTGCCAAACGCTTCGTAGTGCCTGCTATTGCCTTCCTCGTCCGCAATAGTAAATAATACAGCAGAGATGAAACACAAAAATAGAGACCATTGTAAGGAGAAGGAAGGCGGGAGCTCACAGTGCAGATATTCTGGCCAGATGACCAGAACCAATGTGCACTTGGACTGCTGGAACAGTCAACAAATGGAGCACACATACTGCAGCATTCAACTATTGAGATATCAGCAACTTTGGCAGATGAGGGTGTTTCTCCCTAGCCAGTGGTGATTCTGACCTTTTTTTTGAAAGTGAAAGGTGGAAAGCTCCTTGTGCATAATGTGGACTGATCGTTGAACTCAGCTCCGTCAGATATACACATTCCCTTTTGTTTAATTACTGACTGCAGAATTCCACTTCAGAAAGGTGGTACCAGCACTGACAACTCTATTATGCTTTCTACTTCCAGTAGCCTTCAAATGCTATGTTGCTTACACCTGTAGGACCTGAGATACGCTTTTAGCACAGGATCCAGCTGGAACTGCTAAGTTTCCATTGCTGGTAGAAGCTTTGAGAATAGTTTATTGTACAACATCTTCTTCCAATGCTCTGGGAAACCCACTACATATGATAAAGCAAGGCCATCTGATATTGGATAGTTGGAGATAATTAAGGTTGAAGAGGAGAACAGAAAGGCATTGGCAGTGCTGAATTTCCCCCTGGCCTCATTGATAGAAAGTGATGTAAATGATTTGGTAATATTCTTCTTTATATTTCTATTTCTTCCCCTTTCACAATTTGAGTTTGGGAAATCTATAAGTAAAAGTATGCTCCTTTTAACTTCTAAATTATTAGTAATTCGGGAAACAGTGTGTTGTAAGAAAACTCAACTTCATTGAATCTTCACCAAATGGCCTGAAACCTGGCACAAGTCTTCAAACTATCATTTCAAGTCAGTAAGAGCTGCACCCCCTATGGCAAATGCTGTGCTAAGGCCATGTGACCCTTGCTTAGCAACCCTGCAAAATTCTGAAGCACAAAGATAAGCAAAAGGACACCAAGTTCTGTGTCTCACAGTTCATACCTACAACCTTAGCAGGCACTCATGTCATACATGTTGTGATATAGCAGAGTGTGTTGGAAGCTACAGAGTTCACATATTACTTACTGTGTGCAGAAAGCCTGCTGAATCTTCTAGCTTAAATGTGGGAGGCGTTGTTAGCTATGTGAACGCTTGTGTGAGAGTAGCAGTTGTGTTAAGAGCTGGTGTCCAAGAGAGGTGCACCAATTAGTTATTGCAATTATTCTGAAGGTCCTAGATCTAGATTTTTAGGTTGCCATGCAGCTTGCAAGCTCACACAAGAAGGCAGTTGTCAAGTCTCAAGCTGTTCTGTCCACCAAGAGTGGAATCCAGCTTTGGCCCACCACACTGCATCCTAAGCCAGTAGCCAACGCAACAGCAAAGCCAGTCAACAGTATACATGTAACAGCTAGTTGAGCTCACCTCAGGTAATGGTAGCACAATGTACTGAGGATGACCTTTCAGACTTTGCAGTTGGAGGAAAAGTTAATCTCACCTTGGATGCTTTGCAGTAATACATTACCCAAGGCTATGGGTCCTCAGAGACAAAGTGTTAAACCTTATACAAGATGTGTGTAAAGATCTCCAGCCATTTGAAATAGCAACCTGTAGCCTTCCTTTGCTCCTTTGTGCCCTCTGCAGCAAGATTTAAGGCTCCAGGTTGGGTTTGGATTAGGCTAAGAAGCTTTCCAATACTCTGAACCTATATCAAAATGAGGGAGTGTGGACTTAGCAATACACCACTCACATTGCACAGTGAGAGAATGCCAGTGTCTGCAGCAGTTGTGGTAGTAAGCCTTAAAATGCTTGGATGGTGCTGGCATCATGCTGCTGGATCTTGGAGATTATCAACCCCAACTTAAGTGAGTGAGGTGAGCTCAAATAAATGAGAAGGGATGTTATCCACAAGAAGAATCGCTTGCTATCAGTGTGGACTTGACCTTGTAGCAACCTAGAATATGAGGCTACTCCAACAAGAGGTTTCTGATCACCTGGGTTGCTTCCCTGTGTTTCTCCGCAATTTTCACAACCCAGCTAATTGTGGATCGATCCAACACTGGGAAACCATTCTTCTGGAAGTGGGATGCAAAAGCTCCTTGACCAAGCTTTGGGTTCTCCTGAATAAAGCACAGAATAGCAATCTTATCAGCTAAAGTGGTATTTTTTGTTACCTTGGCTGTTTCCAAGTGGGTTCTCTGAACTGTACTTGTAAAATGCATTATCCAGCAAATACTTCTCCAGCTGCCTATACATAATGCATTCTCACTGATATCCATAATCAATCAGAAGTTTTGTA
Source organism: Tulasnella sp. 427 (assembly GCA_019633495.1). Lineage (NCBI taxonomy): Eukaryota > Fungi > Basidiomycota > Agaricomycetes > Cantharellales > Tulasnellaceae > Tulasnella > Tulasnella sp. 427. The sequence goes on along the minus strand of WSUD01000120.1, from coordinate 11,666 downwards.
ACTATGAATAGCGTTCCTGGATTTGCAGTGCACAGTCACAGTCACAGGCCACACATAGCCTGTGGTTCTACTGTACAACCTTTTACCAGCCCTCATAAACCTTTATAGCCCTCTATGAGCAAATGATAGTACAATGGTATGATAAAATGCAAATAATTGAATGTCTATCACTCAGTATCAAAGCAATAAGCTTCATATGACTGTCTTACTAAATCAAATTAGTCATTTATGCCTTGAAAAGCTTGTTACGTCTGATCTCACTATAGCTAAACATTTTTAGGAGAGGTTCACTTGCATTCCAATCTTGTTTTGCTTCAAAACAAAAATCAGGCCAGAGGAACTGTACACTGGCTTGGGTTAACATTGCATAAAGTTTACTTACAGTATCCTGGTGGATTATATTGAACCCATATTGATCTAAGTGGCAACCCTCCTCTCAAAGGTGATAGATCTTTTGTTCCAGAATAGCTAATTGTGCTAAATCCGTGTCAAAAGCCTTGAAACCTGGCACAACTCTTCAAGCAGTAATTTTGAGTCATTTTTATTAGTTAGGTGTTTGCTGCGCTAAGACCACATGACAAATGTTAAGTGACCATGCAAAAGGTCTCATAATTTTGCCATAGTCATAGCAGTCATGGTTGGATATAGCTTTAAGATATAAAGGTGATCTCAAGGAGGAATCTTGAGACACACCTCTTTTACTGCCCAACTGATTTAACACCTTCAGTGCAACTTTAAAACCAGCTTCTCAACATGATACTCAGACATCAATTGACCTAGTAGATTCATTCAAACTTTCCTACAAATTATCCTTATTAGTGTGCCACATATTGATATTGACTTCCATGGGTCTTAACACCACTTTTGTCCCAAAATTGGACATTGTAGTATGTGTTCCTACTGAAGGGAGTACTTCTTTCTTATCACTTGCACTCATGGGTTTTCCTTTGGCACAGGTTTCATAGCATGTTCCTTCTTGCTCCATTTGTTTCCAAGGACTGGCTAACATGTAGAGGACTTGAATCATATCTCCTCATGAGCTTTAACAAGCCAGGATATGGTCAACAAGGTGCTGGAGTAATCCTTCTCTGACCTCAATGTACAAGGTCTCTTCCTTTATGTTGGAGGTAAGCAATTGATTAGTGAGCCAGGTGCAATAGTTGCATTGAGCAAGCAGATCATGTACATGGTTTCTTGGCCTTTGAGATCTGTTTCAGCACGCAATGAATTGCTACTTGCAATTTTGCTCTTTCCCATGCAAGGTTCCCCACCCCTTCACTTTGGTTTAGACTTGTGCTCCAGCCAGTTTGTTCTTGGTTGGTTTTGCTTGCAGGATTGGTGAGCTTTTTTCCACCAGAATTCTTTTCACCCTTATATGGATTCCTTTGACTCTTGTCAAACCCTTTAGACAATCTCCTGAATACCTTTTTGTTACTATTTCTATTACCATCCATTCTTGAAGTTTGCTTGTCTTCATTTCTTTTCAAAGATTTGGCCATTTCAAATCCCTCAGCCACAATCTCAAGCTCCAAGAGGATGCTGCTTTTGGGGTCTAGGCTTGCTGTAGCCCCTTCAATGTGCAGATATTGATTGGAGCCCTCCCAATACTGTAGTTATACTTGTACATCCCCAATGTCTGGTAGTCAGTTTCCTAACATTCTGAGCTCTCTCAGAAATTCCCTAGTAGTTCTACCACCCTGTACGTACCTATTAAATTTTGATCTCATTTAGCTTTGGAAATGTATGGGGAAACAGTGAATGAATAGTGCTTTAGGGTACCTGTCAGGTTTACGGTGGCAAATATCATCTAGTGAAGGCCAGCTTTATCCGTCAAGAACCTTTTGGTCACTATACCCAGTTTGTAAATTCAAAGACAACGTCTTGAATGCTTCCAGATGGGTCTTCTGTTTTTTCTTACTCCTGGATTAGTTGTCATGTTTCTTGTGGTGCTTGCAACAACCCTGGTCTTCCAAGCTTGAGCCATCTGGGCTTAGGGAATCTTCACTCAATAATGCAGTTGATACATCACTTTCTTTGTAATCACTCAACAAATCATTGTTGGATGAAGACATGTGATCTTGTCAGAACCACGCCCGCACGACACCCCTCCACGGCGTGAGCACTGCTCGACGACGACCTCACGACCCCTTTGCAGCACCGGGCCTCGGCAACCTTAGAGTACCGAACCCCAGATACATAACTAACACCAAACTCTCACACCACACGGAACCGACGTCTGCGAACTACTGCGGTGCTGCGCATCAGCCCATATCTTAAGACCATCATCTCAATGAGGATCCAATACCGAACCTATTTGTATATAAGCCGTAGTCGTTGGAGGGCATAACTCTCCAACGTAGGAACAATAGTCACCCCTGCTCTGTACCTCCTGCCTAGTCTCTGCAATACTAGTCTCTAAACTCCCTGTCCAGCCCCATCGGTCTTCCTGCTACGTGGAGACCTGAGCCCCCTGCCCCAAGTCCTGACAGATCTGGTGTTTTTCCTGCCTTACTGGCATTATCCAAGATATCTGAATGATCTCGCCGTTCTTTTAGTTAAATCCTGGTGTTTTTTTAATTTACATCGTGTGCCAACTTATCTTGCTCCCAGATACGTTTCTTTTGCTTCCCAAGTTATTCTCCCATGCTGTGGTGAGATATTCTCCACTAGGTAATTAGTTTAGAGCCCAGACAGGTGACACCTCGGGTGCTCTTACTCTGGGCAAAGGTGATGGTGTTCCTGTCCATTGTGTTAACCCCAAGTGTCCTTTTCCTTTCTTCAGGCTCTTCTTGCTGGTGTATCTGTCACACTTTGCACTACGCCTATGCTTAGTGTGAACTGCCTCTTGGTTGGGATGTAATGATTGCCAGTGGATCTATCATCATCAGCAGGCCCTTTTTTTGGATTTCTAATATTGCTGTTATCTGCAGCTGATTCCACTTCTCTAGATTCATTCTGCTTTTGGGGTTAAAGTCACCACTTATCTTTCTGACTTTCCTTACCACCATGACATGAACCTTCTCCCTTAGCCTCTCATCTCGTTCACTAATAGACTTCATTCTGTCAATAGGATTATGCCTGACAATATGTATCTCATCTTTGTAATCAACAAAGGTATGTGATCAGAGAAAATTGTTAGGGGACTGTGTTTCGCCGAAATCGCCCTCCCCGCCCCTTTTCGTAGATATGGCTGTACTCACTTAGATAATATTTTCCCTTTTAATTTTACTTTCACTTCACCTTTGATTCAAGTCTGTACGAATTGAAATATTAGCCAAAAATATATTCTTTTAATTTCTAATAATGTTTATTTGGGAAGCGGCACGTCGCATCAAAAATTTGACTTCGCCAATTCTCAGCTGAAAGCTCTGAAACTCGGCAGAGAGCTTCAACGAGTCATTTCAAGTTAGTTCTATTATTGAACCAACTCGAGACGACTGCTGTAGCGAGCGGTACCGAGTGTGGCGTTTGTATCACATGACACGCGTCTGCCAACCTGTGAATCCCGAGCAGGAGCTGAAACGTGAAATTAAGTGAAAGGACTCATAGTGAGCCTTTTGCTATAGTCATTCTAGTCATAGTATAGATAGCTCTTTAATATATAAAGGCGGTCTCAAGGACACTACTCGAGACACACCTCTTTTACCACTCAATTGATCCAACGCCCTCACGCGCACTTAAGACTGCCCTTCCAGCGTGATACTCGAATACTAAGACCACCCATCCAGCGTGAAACTCAGATATCAATTGAGATTGGTAATCTCTTTGAACGCTAGTTTGATAATAGTGTCACTTAGCGTCATTCATACATTTTTGCCCTAAAATCCCTATTTTGCTACGATCTCCCTTAGTTCTCCATATTTCTTTACACTTCTTGTTCGTAGGTCTTCAAAATAATATTTTGTATTATTCTTACTAGCGCGCCACAAGACAGATATTACTTCTTTGGGTTACAGCGCTGTTAATCGCCCCATATCAGGAAATAACCTAAGACCTTGTGATCGAGGGCACTAGAGCTATTCCTGGACGTTTGAACGCAGTCTGCAAGAAGCCTTAGGTATTCCCTAGCCGAGCGGAAGCTTACGAACGCCTGTAGCGCCGTTAGCAACAAGTTACCTATCGAGGAATTCTTATTTTCCTATTCCTGCGCCCATTAGCCTATTCCCCTGCACCCTGCTAATTGATCCCTTTGACTCATTAATTCTAAACTATTCGAATACCCTTCCTTTGTTTCTAAATACCTTAACTATTTCCAGAATGTTCTTGAACACAACAGAGCATGCTGGAATCTGCCACAAGAGCAAAGAGGAGGGAACTTGAGGCAAACAAGAGGCTGGAAGCCTAAAGAATATCACTGGGTATTGACAATCCCAACAAACCCAAATCAGGTCACATGTTTGGATCTGATGAGGTCATCACACTTGGGGTCTTTCATTGTGTTATTTGTCCGTCCTCAGGGTGATGCCAACTGCAGCAGGATGCTGCATAATGTCTGGCAGCCCTGTTTGCCATCTTTCATCGAATGTCTGAGCAGTTTGGGATCCATGGAAAGGATTAGATCAATTGAAAGGTCTTCAAATTTGAGGTGCCACACAGTGCATGTTATTTCATCCTCAAGGGTGTCCTGAACAAGGCTGAGACTCCATGTTTGGAGGGTGGCTCAAGGTCTGTTTTGGGCTAATGCTTTCAAAATCTGAGAGAGTAAAGCTGGGAGGGACATGTCTTGAGGAATATTGTTTGCCTATGGTGGCATGCATGCTCCTCAATGCATTTGGGATCACTGTGATAGAGCACATCCATGAAGGTGGCAAACAATATTTTGAGTGGTGTCCATGTAGTCTAGTACATGCTTCACTCCTGATACTAATATATGAGGAATACGTGGGGGCAGATAATTGATTAGGGGATAACTCAAAATGCGACTATTTTTCCATCTTATCAACCAAACAATAACAATGCACCACAGACACACACCCTTTTAAATCCATCCAACCCTCTTGCATTTTTCTGTGGGTCTCATGGGGGCCTGGGTACAAGGCAGCAACAACATTTTATTGGAGTCGGTATGCCGTTCTTTGCAATGATCCTAGCACGCAATGGGATACTGCACCATTGAGACGTTTTGAGACATGATTGCAGTTACAGTACACACCACTGGTATATCTGTATTATGTGAGCCACCTGCATGAGATTGAAGTCATGTGTTGGCAGCAGTGCGTATGACTATTCCAATAAACATCCCCGTCTCCTTGGTCTTGCAAACGTATCTCACCATTGATGCAGTGCATGTCTCTTCCTTTGCAATGCCATCATGAAGGGTGGCAATCACCTATTGAGAGGAGATTTGGTACTTTGGTAATGAAGTGTGGTTGTGAATTAATGAACACACCTTTCTAAGAGCAAGTAGTTGGAGCTTGGTGGCTCTGGAGGAGGGTTTGCCCATCAAGATCTCCAGGTTGCGAGACTCTCCAAGCTTTGTGTCCTTCCCAATTATCAGCCATGCATGGTCTGGATTTGGACCAGGAGGCACCGTCTAGCTGGTCATGAACAACAGTTAGATTGTATCCACAGTGTGGCGTGCACCGCACGCCATCATTTCCCACTCTTTGACAGAGCTGGTGTTGATCTGTCTTTAGTGCACGCGCTGAGATACCTGAGGACCTCAGAATAGGCAAGCAATAGTTGTTCTCAAAGAGTGAGGGTTGCTTCAAGGGTCGATCTACTTTGCTATTGGAGATCCGTTCCATGGGTGTGTGCTTAGTGGAAGACGGTGAGTGGTGTTTGTCTCTGGAACTTTCTCACAGTTGAAGATATACATCAACATCTGCCCTCCACCTTTGCTCATCATGACTTTCCTTGCCACTGATCATTGTCCTGCAGTCAACCCAACTTGAGAGAGGTTCTCGTGTATGCCACAGGAATAGCCATCCCTCAAATTCTCCAGCCTTTGCCCTCAAGGCATCCCTGGGAAATGGTGTACTATGGAGACCTGGGTGACCCTAAAGAGAACAAGCTGATGTGCTTACCAAGCGCGCCAGTCTTGATACCAGTACACCAAAGCTCCATAAGAGTCCTCTTGAATCTTATGTTTTATCTTGCAGCACCGTAGCTCACCGAATCCTGTCCACACAGTGGACAGTACTATGTCATAAGGATTGCGTTGACCTTGATTGATTGCACAAACCCAAAGACTTTGGACATTACCATTGGCAACAGAGATGAGGACACAACAGCAGCTGGTCGCCTTTTACCCCGATTTTGCAGATGTCTTCCAGAATCTCCATCTCAACACATGGAATGTTGCAGCAATGAAATTCATTGCAAGCTCAGACACCTCCGTAGTGATCACTGGTGAGCTAACCAAACCTTGCAATAAGGCCAAGACAACAAGCTGTACTCATTTATAACCCCTCTTCATGAGTCTAGATGGGAGTTGAGCGCTGGCTAACCTCTTGCCAAAGACAATAAACACAAGATGGGATTGCTTTCCAAGTCTTTCAGCTCACACCGCACAGGTTTCTAGCAACTGCCTTCCGCATATAGATAACATCTCATGCCCACTGCTAGTTGAGTAAGTATCATCAGCAATTGAGTGACTGTCATTATTGGGACTTTAGATGGAGTCAGGGAGGTGTTTGCCACCAGAATGCACAAAACCACTTGCTTGCAAGTATCGCCATCAAGTGGTGGGCCACCAGCTCCTACTCCTCCTGACTTGTACAGATCTGGGGGCAATCACTCCTAAGCTGTGCAACCAGCAAAGAGAAATGATCTGAAATGGTTGTTGGAACAAATGCTGCGGACCCCCTGAAGATGCTGAACCGGACGCAATCTGGCTCAAATGTATCACCAATCCAGGCAACTTCTTGTGCATGGATTACATACGAAAACACCAGCAAATATACTAATCCAAATTGACAAATAGTCTCATTCTTCCCAGAACATTTGTCATTGAGTATAACTCAGGTGGCACAGTAATGGCCCAAGGCCAATTTCTACCGTGGTTTTGCCTTCTGCGACTTGCTTTACTGACTACTTCCCTGGAGATATACATCCGGGAAAGCCCAACTGCTGATCATGCCAACAAGTGAAAAATTATGTACGTGTACTACAACCTGTGTTAGACTTCCGCTGAAACTTCAAATGCAAGGTGAGCAACACGCGCACAAGTACAAGCCTTGATTGAGCTTGTTAGCAGCCACAAGATTCATTCTACCATCTGGTTCCACCAAAAACTCACCGCACATGCATAGATGAGGTGGAGGAACACCTGACAGATATTATCAAGCAATATACTTGTGCTTAATTGATGTAGCTCTAGAAATGATCTAATACATTTTCCAATGGTTCTTGACCCACGGAAAGGTTGCACATCACTTGCACATGTCACCTTTCCCAACTCTATAAAGGGGCTTGTCTTCTAACTCGCAAACCCCATTGCTCCCCCACTTGCTACTCCCAATCATTGCCACTTCGCCCTCCACTACAGATCTGATCTTTACTTGCAATCGATGCAACACCACTAATCAATCTAGCCCCATCCAGTGCAGCCCCTTGCTCAGTACTCTTTCCGCTGATAATTTGTCCTTCATCTACCACTATACCAATAGTTCCCTTATCCCCTCCTATGCTTGTATCTCTTCCTTCATGTCTGACTGCCCTACCATCGACATGGCTGACCTTTCGATGTCCAGGCTTTAGCGTCCCAAGAGCATGTCTGATTTATTGATCAATATCTTAGTCGGTATGTTTGTTACAGTATTCACTGCAAGACTACTTCCTCCCAAAGGCAAGCCGCTGGTGCTACCTTGTATCCTTATGATAGGTTCAACAGCAGTGCCCTTTGTTGGAGCTGCATCGCAAGGGGACCTCATCACGTTGTATCGCTGAATGTGGAGGTGTGCAGAATGGTCATCATTGGCACTAGAACAATGTCTGCCCACTATGCACACAAAGAGCACGTTTTTGCAGAGCTATCTTCTTGAGGAAACCATTAAAATGTTTTTGTGGACATTTGTTTCACCTTAAACATCTCTGACATGATTTCACTTGCTAAACCATAACGCTAGACCTGTAGGTGCCGACCACAAGCGTGGTCAGGCATATCCTGCCAAGTCATCCACCTGTCTCCCAAACAGAGATAGATTTCAAAGCTGTCACATCACATTGTTTTGCTGGGAGGGGAGGTACACCGCTGTCATGTCTGAATGTGGAGACCTCGGTGGAAACTTTTGTGGAAGTGTGGCAATGTGTATGTTCCTGTTGGGATTAGGGGCAGGGGCCTTAGGTCTCCACGTAGCAGGAGGACCAGGGACAGGGACGAGGGGACAGAGGGGTGCAGAGAGTAGTATTCAGAGGGGAGGCTAGGGGGTACAGGGATATGTGTTGCTATGTTGGAGAGTTAAGCCTTCCAACGACTACCGGTTATATACAAAAGGGGTGTGGTATAAGATGCCCTAGATAGAAGCAAGGAAGCTTGGTGACCATGTGGTGCATACTGCGGTGCAGTGGTCATCTGATATCAGTACCGTGTGGTGTGGGGGACCACAGCAAGGACGGGACTTATGAATAGGGAGAAAAGGGATTTGGCCCACTGTCCACAAGTTGAACAGTAAGTAGTAAAGTGACTCATTGGAATGTTGTCAAACAAACATTCCAAGTTGTGTCAAAGAAGACTTTGGTCAGTTGGGCAGTGATGTCTCAAGATCCCTCTACAAGGGTGTTGCCACTGCTTCCTTGACTCTGCCTTTGAGGACAAATTGCAGAAGAAGAGGGCCACTTGAACTGGTCAACCATTGAGATTGGCTCCAGTGGGCTGCACTCCATCGTTGTGGTTATGACTCTCCTGGTAGACCGCTGTCTCTGAGACTTGACCTACTAAGAAAAATGACTACCAACCCAGCAACTTGTGAGTTGGACCTACCTCCAAGAAGTTCTAGCAACATGTGATAGGTGGTTTAGGAGGGTTATCATTCCAAAAGGTTCTGTAGTAAAAGATATAAGCAGTACACCTGGTGAGGGAGGGTTGCACCTCACTTTGCCTCCTGTATAGCACTTTAAGGAAAGCCTTCATAATCATCCTCCTCTGCCTCCTCAACAGGTCTTCTAGCCTCTTACCCTACTAGTACTCTAAACAAAGGAAATGTCAGTTTGATTGCAAATGAAATATTGTAATGCGAAGGGTGAAGATGTACAGGTGATGGCTATGGATTCAAGTGTAGCATAGAGCTTATTGACCAAAAGACTTAAATCACCTCAAACACTACTTTCATCTTGGGTGCAACATGTGATGCACCAGCAGAGCTTAGTCAGTCATCCAACTAACATCCTTGCAAGGATGTGTTTGCCTTTCCTTCCAAGGCTAATAGGAGGCTGGAGAGGTAAAGGGTTCAGTGCCACTGCCCTTTAGAGGCTGAAATGGTCTCACCCATAATTAAGGGAGTAACCTGCATTTTCCTCAACAGTCACCTTGGTCCAAAGGTCTTCTTCAGCGGCAAAGTAGGGATTCACACCTAAAATTTTTTTTTTTGTTGAGTGTGCATTCATTGTCTCTTTCTCCTCTAAAGCCCAGTTGAAAAGATAGTTCGGTTGGTGGTTTGATCCTTAACATTGCTATCATGCATGTTTTGGATTGCAACCCTGATTTTTTGTACCTTTACAGCTATTTGCAAGTTTTGGCATTTAAGCTTGTTACCAGTCTGTTACTGTGATGCCATTGCTTGATTTCTTGCATACTGGCATGGATGGACCAGGTTGCAAATGCTGATCCCCATGCAGGTCCCCGTTATTAATTTGAGGTTCAGCAGATGAAAACTCAACAAGCATTATAGTTTCTTACCAGCAAAGGTGGCTCTCGATGGCCAAGGCTTTTACCCACTCTGTTGTTGATTATGGAAAGCTTCCAGGAGGTTTTCAAGGACATGGATGGTTACATTTCTGAAAGATCAGAGACTACGTTGGTGAAGGGTGTGGTTGAACCTCTCTGCAAGAGCCCTAGCAGGGGCAATGTCTATAACAAAGAAAGTGAAGGAAGGGTGTAGAAAGGGAAGAAAGAGGTGATAGTGGACTAATGTTGTTGGTTGGTTGGAGACTGAGGTATTCATATTCAGTCAGTCGGAACAATGTCTTTCTGTCACTTGATCTTCAAGGCATTCTGAAGCTGCTGGTTATGACTTGCTCTGGTGAAGGAATGCAGGCCTGAGCTTGCTAACCTAAGGCAAGTGAGCTGAGTTGAGTGAACTGGGCTTGCTGGGTGTTATGGAGAATTCATTTGTAGATGATTTCTCAGAATCAAACATATGAAGCTTCTGGAGATGAGTAGATCAATAGCATTTCGATTCAATAGCATCCTCAGCCCACACATTGCAACATACTCTATCCAGCAAAAAACTTCCTCTAAGAAGGGAGAACACATACCTGAATGATTCACTCCCTGGTACCCAAAGTACTGGGTTTATTGTGGTCTGTGCACTGTGGACAGGGTGGGTCACACAAGTAGGAAATGATTATAGCCCCCTGGAGCAATTCACAAAGCTAAGAGTGTAATGGAAGGATGTCAGTGAGCTGCAAGGAGAAGTCAGATCCTGCACTTTATATGGAAACTTCTCTACTTGTATTCTTAGCCAACAGTTGGAAATGGTGGGGACTGGAAAGCACTTTCAAAAGTGGAGAAGTGTTGCTCAATGCAGCACCTTACACTCCAGGCCAAGGCTGCTTTGTTTGTTGTTAAGTAAGCAGTCATGTCAATTTAGACTTGAACCAACCTTTCAAGTCCAGGATCTGGCATGATACAGGTCCATGAACCCCAGGCACACTCTCCAATCATTCCTCCAATAAGTATTGAGGTAGAGGATACATCCCGTGGGAAGGCTGAGGAGAGATGGTCACAAGGGTTTTGTCAAAAGTGAGGAAAAACCCTCCTCCTCACCAGGTATATGACTAATATCTTTTACTCTGGAACATTCCAGAATAATCATTACCCTTAACCATGAGAAGTCTGGCTGTCGCAGCACTTGGAGTTCTGTAAGGCAACAAGAAGTCAGTGAAGTCGCAAGGGTCAAGTCATGGGGACTCACAGAAGGAGTTGATCTTGCCCAAGAACAGGTTGAGCATGAGCTCCTTGCCTAATGCAATACTTACCTTGTCTAGCAATGCAATGGGTGGCCTGGTTCTCTTCTTGCTGACTCCAGGCCTGATCCTGAGAAGCCCATTGCCAGTTGTGTTAGTCATAAGGTCTACAAGCCAAGGACAAGAAATGCTCCTCACAAAGTGAATCTCACCTACCTGCAGGTGAGGTTGAGCCCTGTGATGCCGATGCCGGACATGATCAGGAAGCAGCTGTGGGTTTGGAGGGGCATTGGGGTCAGCATCTTTGACAGGATCTGTTATGGGACGGGCGCTCAACTAAATTCGCCCTCCCCGCCCCTTTTCGTAGTTAGGGATGTAACCTCCTAAATGATAATTTTCCTTTTATTTTTACTCTTTTCCTTCTTTCAATTCAAGTCTGTACGAATCGAAACACTAGCTAAAAATACATCCCTTTAATTCCTGATAATATTTAGTTTGGGAAGCGGCGCGTCGTATAGAAATTTTGACTTCGCCAAATCCCGGCCGAAAGCTCTGAAACTCGGCAGGCATCCTCGAAGAGTCATTTCGAGTCAGTTCTA
>WSUD01000119.1:0-34258 GCA_019633495.1 Tulasnella sp. 427 | reverse complement strand
CAGTTACCACAATAGGGAACAGCAAACAGGAAAAATTACTAAAATGGATCTATTTGTCTGTAAGTTTACATGTGTGGTGGCACATCTAAGGTGCATCTAATCGACAGGAGAATCGGAGGGGAAAGCGACTCGAGAGTCGCTTCCGGAAAAGAGGCGATTATGGGGAATTGGCGAGAATCGACGGGAAGGTGGGGTGAGAATCGAAACCGAGAATCGACGCCGAATCGCGCGAGAATCCGCGCACTCTGATCCTCCCTATTGGCCTTGTTGGGGCAATTTCGGGCAACGTGGCCTCCCTAGCCGCAATACAGGCAGAGTCCCTTTTTGCGGCGTTCATCCTTTTGTGCATCCGTTATTGGGTTACGGGGTCAAGGCTGCCACTGTTTATTCGTTGGAGGGGCGATTTGTGTTTGGGTTTGTACAGGGTTGTTCGGGACTCGCATAGCGAATGGCCGTCGTTGTGGTTGGGGGGCGTTCGGGGTTCTTCCCTCCAGTTGTTTAGCCTTGAATAGCTCATCATCCATGTACACGGCTCTTTCCTGCACTTCTTGGAGGGTGTTCGGCCATGTGACGATGGTGCCGGCTTTCATGATTTCGGTTTTCAGGCCTCTTTTATACTGATCGATCAATGCCTGGTCGTTCCATTGGATCCATACGGCCAGATTGTTGAATTTGCTCGTGTAGTCTGCGGCCGATCGGGTCTGTTTGAGTTCGTGAATGCGTTGTTCGGATTTCCCTTCTGTGTCGTGTTCCCCAAAATTGAGGTCGAAAGCCTGTTGGAAAGCGGCCCAGTTCTGTGCTTGCTCGTCGTTCCCGTTGTTCAGGATCGGTTGGACCCAGGACCATGCACGGTCGGAGAGGAATTGCGTGGCCCAGGCCACCAATTCGGTGTTGTCGTTGAAGTTGTGTGCTTTAAACCGGAAGTAGGTTTCGCATTTAGCAATAAATTCTTCTGCCTTTGGCCCTTTTAACACGCCGTCGTATTTTTCGGGCGTCGCCACCTTAGGCAAATCATTGGGCCCGGTGCCCGGCGTGAGGGAGTAGGTCCAAGCTCCCTGTGCGATGTCCCAAAACACCCTTCGGAATGTGGCCCGTCGTGCTGCTCCTGTTCCAGCTGCCCGACTGTCATGACCACAACCACGAGGGACCTTCCCCCTCGCCTCCCCCCACCATGGGCCGCGCAGACGGCAACCACTTGAAGCAATCATGTCACCGGACCCGGCATCTTGTCATAACCGAACCCCAGAACTCTACCAAAAGATAACTCTCACAATGACCAGGACCGATATCTGATGAGCTGTGCCACAGCTCACTCCAGTGCTTTGCAGCATCTATCTCGGAGATCTAATGCCGAGCTCTTAGTTATATATACCGTAGGTGTTGGAGGGCTTAACTCTCCAACGTAGCAACACACAATATCCTGTACCCCTAACCTCGACTCCTGAATACTACTCTCTGAATCCCTATTGTCCTTGCCCCCCTGGTCCTCCTGCTATGTGGAGACCTAAACCCCAACCCCTAGTCCCGACAGTTGAAGTCTGGACTGGTGGACGAGGGTTCTAGGTCCGTGGGTCGCATTGCTCCGGCACGTAGGATTGTTGGGCTCTCCCCTAGCTCTGGGTGCTGGCTATCCTCTGGCTCTGGTTCACTGAGCGGGTTGATTGGCTTGGGTCGCGACGGTGCTCCTGGCGCTCTTGCCCCAGAGGGCCTGCTCGGTGCTGGAGTCCTTGGTACACTCATCGCAGTCTGGTGTCTAGTTCTTGTTTATTAGGTACTGGAAGACTTGTTCTTCAGTCCAGCCTTTGAAGGCTTGATAGTACAGAGCTTTCCGAAAGGGACGAGGGGGGTATGGGACGTGGAGAGTCGTGTGGCTCCAAGAAAAAAGTGAACGCGGGAAAATTCTACAGATACGTGTTCGGGTCTCTTTGTCACAGTACCCAAGTTGAAGTTGATATCTTTTAGTACTGGATTGTTCTAGATTAAGGAAGTAGCTATGATCTTTGTACTTCCTTTGGATTTCCCTGAAGAGAGGTCCGTGCTGCTCCGATTTACTGGCAAAGTGACATCTTTCCTTGGAAGTTGCCCTCGGCCCCCTCTCGGATTGCTTGGTCGAACTTGATCCCAGTTCTCCTGTCGAATTTTTGCTGTGGGTTCCAGTCTCCCCAGTAGTTGTATGAGCCCGTGGAGGGGTGATATGCGCGGTGGTTCCACAGCCAGATGTTAGGGATTGGTTCCCTGTTGATTTGAGGTGGGGCGCTAACGTAGGTGTTCTTTGTCATGACCACGTCTGTGCAAGGTTACGCCGCGCCGTGAGGAATCCGAACGGCGACCTTCTGGTACGATCACCTCCACCGGGATGGTAACCTGCCTTAACCGAACTTACTCTCGCCCTCGACGGGACCGATATCTGATGGGCTGCGCCAGATCTGATGAGCTGCGCCGCAGCTATTCTGCTCATCTATCTCGGAGATCTAATGCCGCATTTCTTATTATATATATCGTAGACGTTGGAGGGCTTAACTCTCCAACGTAGCAACACACACTATCCTGTACCTCAGCCTTCACTCTTGAATACTACTCTCTGTAACCTCTGCCCCTACCCCTTGGTCCTCCTGCTACGTGGAGACCTAAGCCCCCTAGCCCTAGTCCTGACAGTTTGCTACGTTCTTGTAGCTTACCTCTCCACAAACACTACCACGGAGTACTTCGCGAGCGTAGAAGACTTCTGGCTTGACTTTATCAACCTACAATGACGTTATTGGTTCCTGGCCCAATATCTCCTTATTGTCTGGTACTTTAGCCAGTTCTACCAAAGAACTATCGCCCGCATTGTACACGACTACCTCCAACCTCCCCAACGCCGCCCCAGACCTCGATCACACAAGTAAACTGGACCCTTCAGACAGCTACGCAGTCGCACACGGCCACGTGGCGCACGGAAGCGCAAAATCCTGCGGACCTAAACACAACCAACACCGCAAAACCCCCCCGACTCCTCAGTGCAAACCAGCGCAACCAACAGCAGCCCACCCCGAAGAAAGGTACTACAAGTGCTGCTGTCGCTGCGAGCACGATAATACCGTCCATCCCACTATTGTCGCTACGAAGCGGGAGAAGAAACCCGCCGCTCCGATTCAACCCGTCAGTTCCGGTTGGAATAATCCCACCATCATTTTCACAGACCGACCAGATCCTCCAAACCCCAAACGCAAAACATTCGCTGACGCCCCTTGGGCCAAAATTCAACCTGGATCGATTCCGCCTGCCAGACGTACCTGAAGAGGTCTCAGACCAAGAGGTACTAGAGTTCATCAACAAGGCCGTCGATATCACGTACCGGATCACCCTACACAACCCGAACGCCACCCGCCTGTACGCCACTCAGACGTGCAAGAAAACTGGAAACCAACAACCATCCCGCAAGCCCACCTACCAACGACCTCGATCATCCGTCAAAAAAGGAAAAAACACCTACATCAGCAAACCTCCTCAGCTCAATCGCGACCCCATCCCCAACATCTGGCTGTGGAACCACCGCGCTTACCACCCGTCCACCGGCTCGTACAACTACTGGGGCAATTGGAACCCGCAACGGAAGTTCGACAGGAAGACCGGAATCAAGTTCGATCAAGCCATTAGGGACGCGGCCGAAGGCAACTTCCAAGGAAAGAAGTCGCTCCGTCAATAATTCGGAACGATACGAACGACTGCTGGGAGACATTCGGAGGAAATACGACGATCATAGCTATTTCTTCAACCTAGAGCAGTCCAGTACTAGAAGTTATCGGCTCCGACTCAGGTATTGCGACAAAGTGGTTAGAACTCAAATTTGTAGAAATTTTCCACGTTCACTTTTTTCTTGGGACCACACGACTTCCACGTCCCATACCCCCCTCAACCCTTCCAAAAAGCATTGTATCGCCAAGCCTTCCAAGGCTGGACTTAAGAACAAGTCTCTTGATATCTAATAAACAAATTGTAAACCCGGAACGAGTATACCAAGGACTCCACCACCACCCCGGCCATCAGGTGGCCGGGCACCAGGACCAACAACGCGATCCAATCGACCACCACCACCAGTCAGCGAACCAGAACCCGAAGATAGCCAACACCCAGAACTAGGCGAGAGCCCAACACCCTTGCGGATCGAAACCGGAAAACCAGGGAATCTCACGTCGGAGAAAACCGGGGACAGTCCAGATTTCGACGGACCTCCAAGCAATCCCTATCAGCCTCCCAGACCATCAATTGCACCAGGGCCATTACCAGACACCAAAGCCGATGCCGAAGCAAATTATGAGAGCCACTCGACGGAACCGCCAACGGTCTCGTTCGAGTCCCCACCTCGGATCCCAAAAGAAGAACCCGAATCAGCATCGGAAAAAAGCTCGAGTCGAAGTCCAACACCGATGCCTGACCACCCGCCAACGGAACAGGAACTAGTCGAGATCACAGACAAGGCGCGACAGGAATGGGCAAAAGTATGGGACAAGGCACGGAAAGGAATGCTACCAGGACAAGCAGAAAGCTTTCGAAACGACATGCTACAAATAATCGCGGGACCTGGGACGACAACTACCTACCCGACCGGGACGTTCGTCCCCTACACCCCACACCTCTATTCAACGCCTGCGCCTACGTACCGATCTCCGACCCCGTATTTGGTGCCGCCAAAGAAAGGATCGGCACCCCCACCCACGCGAGGCCCCTCAGGACCACCGAACCCAATGCCCTCTGGAGGAGCGCCATGGCGAGGGACACCGGGACGAGGCCCGCCAGGAGGAGGACCACCTGGGGGAGGGCGAGCAGCTGGAATAGGAGCAGCAAGAAGAGCTGCTTTTCAAAGAGGATTTTGGGACGTTACACAACAAGGATGGACCCACTCCCTCACGCCAGGCGCCGGACCTAACGACTCGCCAAAGGTTGCCACCCCTGACAAATATGATGGCATCCTGAAAGGACCAAAGGCGGAAGAATTTATCTCCAAATGCGAAACCTACTTCTGGTTCAAGGCTCACACTTTCAACGACGACGCTGAATTGGTGGCATGGGCCACACAATTCCTCTCCGACTGCGCATGGTCTTGGGTTCAGCCAATCCTGAATAATAGGAACGACGAACGCGCGCAAAACTGGGCCGCCTTCCAACACGCCTTCGACCTCAATTTCGGAGAACACGACACAGAAGGGAAATCCGAACAACGCATTCGTGAACTCAAACAAACCTGCTCCGCCGCCGACTACACAAGTGAATTCAACAATTTGGCGGTACGAATACAATGGAACGACCAAGCCTTAATCGACCAGTACAAGCGAGGCTTGAAGACGGAAATCATGAAGGCTGGAGCCATTGTCCCGTGGCCGAATACATTGCAAGAAGTCCAAGAGCGAGCTGTCTACATGGACGACGAACTGTTCAAAGCTAAACGACTAGAAGGCCGAACGACAAACCCAATCCAGCCTACCCGATGGCCGTTCGTGACTAGAACTCCCACAAACCAAGTCCAGACACAAACGCAGACGATGATGACTACGAACAGACAATGGCAGCCACGACCTCGCAACAAGATAACGGATGCACAGAAGGACGAGCGCCGCAAGAAAGGGCTGTGCCTTTATTGCGGAAAAGAAGGCCACTTCGCAAGGAATTGCCCGAACAAAACCAATATTTCCATGGCTCAAATCCAGGAAGGGGAGCCACAAGAAGAAACCCGGCTCGACCCCTTCGATCAGGGAAAAGAAGAAGCTCAGTAAAGAAGGCCGTGCCTCTACTGAGCAATCGGTTCGACATCCTAGCTACGCAACTCGAAGAAAATACCCAAATAGCAATCAATTCTCTCTCATGTAACTCTCTCGACTCAATTGGAACAGGACCCGATGAAGATCGGGACTCTAGCGCGTGATGGTTGGGGCGCCCTAGTATGATACCCAAGAAACACCCAGATCAGCCCTTCGAACTGCGAGTAAAGATCGGAAACCACCAAGACACGACCCTAGCGCTATACGACCCCGGAGCCACCGCAAATTTCGTCCACCCTTCCGCTTGTCAACTATTCCATTTAACCATGCAGGCAACCACACCGAAACGCTTAACTAACATTGACGGCAGTGAAAATAAAATCGCGAAAGTAATCGAGGAGACCACCGCAGAACTACATATCGGAAGCCACACATCAAAGGAAACGTTCCTCAAAGCAGAAATCGGGAAATACGGAGTCGTCCTGGGAAGGACGTTTGTCAGGAAGCATCAGCCGACTGTGGAATGGTCGGAGGACGAACCCGACCGCATTGTATTCGCATCACGACAATGCTCTAAGGACTGCCTACCGCAACCGATCGACGCGTACGGAGAAATCGAACCGCAACTACCGGAATCGTTCCACATGCAATTCACCGACGCGATTCCTGAAGAACTACACCAAGAAAATACGGAGAAGTGGGTCGAGGACCTCATCATCGCGGCGACTACTTCTCACTCAGCAAGGATCGCCAATCACGAAGTAAAAACAAAGAAACCAACGAAAGAAATCGTGCCGACGGAGTTCCATGAATACCTGGACGTCTTCGAAGAACTCAAGGATGGAACACTACCCCCACACCGACCCTACGACTGCACCATTGACCTCGAAGAAGGCAAAAGCCCCCCGTTCAAACACATCTACAACCTCTCCCCGGAAGAACTCAAGACATTAAAAGAACAACTAGAGGAGGCGAAGCAGAAAGGGTGGATTCGAGATTCCCACTCGTCCGCTGGAGCGCCCGTCCTGTTTGTAAGGAAAAAAGATGGGAAACTACGCCTATGCATCGACTACCGAGGTCTGAACGCTATCACCAAGAAGAACCGATACCCGTTACCCCTACCATCGGAAATCATGGACCGTGTAGGAAAAGCTAAATACTTCACCAAATTGGACCTGCGATCAGGGTACCACTTGGTACGAATCCGAGAAGGCGACGAATGGAAAACTGCTTTCCGAACGCGATATGGACACTTCGAGTACACCGTCATGCCCTTCGGCCTAACAAATGCCCCAGCAACCTTTCAACATTTCATGAACGACGTATTCCGAGATCTGCTGGACGACTGCGTAATCATCTACCTCGACGACATTCTCATTTTCGCCGAAACTCCAGAAGAACTAGAACAAAAAACTAGAGAAGTCCTCCAACGCTGCAGAGACCACCATTTGTCGTGCAAACCAGAAAAATGCGAATTCAACACGAAGAAAATCGAATACCTTGGCTTTATTATTGAACCCGACGGAATCACTATGGACAAGGCCAAAGTCAATGCTGTCCTCGAATGGCCAAGCCCAAAATCCGTGAAGGAAATCCAGACGTTTCTCGGCTTCGCCAATTTCTATCGAAGATTCATTCACGGTTACAGCCACCTCTGCCGACCCATCAACGACTTACTGAGGAAAGGAGTCAGGTTTGAATGGGGAAGGAAACAGGAAGAGGCCTTTGAAGCCATTAAAAGGAAATTCGCAACAGCCCCGGTACTAGCATGGCCGGACTTCGACAAACCCTTTGTGGTGGAGACGGATTCCTCGGACTTCGCGCGGGGCGCAATCTTGTCACAAGAGCAGAGTGATGGAAAGCTCCACCCGATCGCGTATTCGTCAAAAACCTTAACGGATGCGGAAATGAACTACGACATCTACAACAAGGAGCTCCTCGCGATATTCAAGGCCATGAAAGAATGGAGACACTACCTGCAAGGCGCGAAAGGAAAAACGATCGTCTACACGGACCACCATAACCTCCAGACCTATGCAACCACCAAGATCCCCAACGGACGGCAAATCCGTTGGTCCCAGTACCTCGAGCACTTCAACTACGTAATCAAGTATTGACCGGGCAAATACTCAAGACCCGACGGCCTATCAAGGAGGCCAGACCACGAACCTAAGGAGGGAGCAAAAGATAAAATTAAAAACATCCTAGACAAGAACCATTTCGACGAAGAATCATTCGAAATCGATGCTCTGGCCTCCGTCACGATCGAAGATGCAACAATTCAAGAACTCATCAATCAGAGGTCCTCGAAAGACCCTGCCCTCGACACAATCTTTGCCTGGTTTAAGCAAGAAAACTCGGCTGCAAAAAAGGAAATCAAAGAAACATTCAGCAAATACCGGAAGATTGGGGGGACCCTAGTGTACGATAACCGAATCTACGTCCCAAATGACGACGAGATCAAAAGACAAATTCTGCAGTCGAGACACGACGCACCCCTAGCAGGCCACCTGGGAAGAAAGAAAACCCTCGAATTAGTCGGAAGAGACTACTACTGGCCATCCATGACCCGTTATGTACACACGTACGTCGATGGTTGCGACGTATGCCAGAGAACGAAGCCGAGCACACAGAAGCCAAGCGGGACACTACAACCCCTGGAAGCCCCGGAGGGTCCCTGGACAGACGTCACCAGTGATATGATCACGGGACTACCGCTAACCAAGAGAAATCACGATGCTATCATGACAGTGGTCGACCGATTCACCAAAAGGGCCCACTTCGTACCCACGACATCAAAACTAGACGCCATCGGAACGGCAGACCTGTTTATGGACCATGTATGGAAGCTACACGGACTCCCTGCAAGAATAGTGACAGACTGAGGACCCAACTTCCATTCGAAATTTACCAAACGAGTCTACGAAAGACTCGGAATCGAACCCAGAACTTCAACAGCATATCACCCACAGACGGACGGACAATCAGAAAGGGCCAACCAAATCATTGAGCAATACCTCCGAATCTACGCATCACAACGACAAGACGACTGGGACCAATGGTTGGCCCTAGGAGAATTCGCATACAACAACACCAAACACGCGTCAATCGGAATGACACCTTTCTTCGCGGACTTAGGAAGACATCCAGCATACACGCCTAGACGACTAAATAAACAGGGCAAAGACCTACCAGCGTCAGACGAATACCTAACACGTAGGAAACAAGCAGAAGAAGACATCCGCAGCGCCCTGAAACTAGCGGCCGAAGAACACAAAAAATTCTACAACCAACAAACAACGGAAGAACCGCAATATGCCATCGGAGAGAAAGTCTGGCTGTCCAAGAAAGACCCGTTAAGTGGAAAAGAAGCCATCACCACAACAAAGCCATCCCAGAAACTCGAACACAGACGATTCGGACCTTACCCCATCCTTCGAAAAATCGGCAACAAGGCATACGAACTCAAACTCCCCCAGACAATGAAAATCCATCCGGTGTTCCATGTATCGCGCTTGTCAAAATTTCAGGAAGACAGCATCCCAGGGCGCACGCCTGCGCCATTACCTCCCGTGGAAGTGGATGGAGAAGAAGAATATGAGGTCGAATGAATCGAGGATTCGCGATGGGTCAAAACGCGTGGCAAACCCCGTTTTGAATACCTAATCAAATGGAAGGGCTACGACGTATTGGAGAACTCCTGGAACAAACTAAAAGACACCACGCATGTGGACGATGCCATCCGGGACTACCACCAGAAACACCCCAATGCTCCTCACCCCGATCATCCTCCGCTTCAAGAGCGTCGTCGATCCTAGAGAGGGGCAACTGTCATGACCACGTCTGTGCAAGGTTACGCTGCGCCGTGAGGAATCCGAACGGCGACCTTCTGGTACGATCACCTCCACCGGGACGGTAACCTGCCTTAACCGAACTTACTCTCGCCCTCGACGGGACCGATATCTGATGGGCTGCGCCAGATCTGATGAGCTGCGCCGCAGCTATTCTGCTCATCTATCTCGGAGATCTAATGCCGCATTTCTTATTATATATATCGTACGGTGAGGGACGGCAGCTCATGACTACCCTCAGATCTCGGCCGTTTTTGCTGAAAATTTGCCATTATGCTCAGAATATGTGGGTTTATAAATGAAAAACTCGTTTGGAGAGAAAATACCACTCAGGGTCCTTTTGCGGCGAAAATTTGGACTTTACCCAAAACTCACTTTGCAAGAAAACGCGTTTGCAGGGGTTTCCCGAAATGTTCCCACGGTCCTCAGGGTCTTCGCGGCGAAAATGGGTGGAGAAAATTCCAAAACAGGAGATTTTGGTAAATTGATCCGGCCATTTTGAAGCTATAGTCCAAAAGAACATTTTGTCGAAGTTTCATGACCTGTGGTCCAAATGTGAGAGGGCAGTGACATGAGTAGGAACGGCGCGCGGATTAGTCATGACCTGATGTCCCCCACTATAGACGTTGGAGGGCTTAACTCTCCAACGTAGCAACACACACTATCCTGTACCTCAGCCTTCACTCTTGAATACTACTCTCTGTAACCTCTGCCCCTACCCCTTGGTCCTCCTGCTACGTGGAGACCTAAGCCCCCTAGCCCTAGTCCTGACATTCTTGCCTTGATTGCGCTTCTTGACGGATGATTTGGGGTGTTGGTAGGCCGGTTTAGTGAAGGGTCGTTGGTTGCCAGTCTTCTTGCACGTCTGAGTGATGTTCGGGTTGTTCCGGGTGATCCGGTAAGTGAGGTCAACATCTATGTTGATAAAGTCGACTACTTTTTGGTCCGAAACGTTTTCAGGTACGTTTGGCAGGCTGAATCGATCCAGGATTGAGTGTAGCCCACGGGGCTTCGCTGACAGGTCTTCGTCGGGGGTTTGGGGGATCTGGTCGGCTGGTGAAGACGATAGTCGGGTTGTTCCAACCGGAACTGATGGGTTGAATCGGAGCGGCGGGTTTCTTCGTCCGCTTACTCTCGACAATGGTCGGGTGGATGGTGTTATCGTGCTTGCAACGACAGCAGCACTTTGGGTATCTTGGTTCCGGATGTGCGGGTGTTGGTCGTACTGGTTCGCACTGGGGGGTTTGGGGGGTCTTGCGGTGTTGGTTGTGTTTGGGTCCGCAGGCTTTTGCACTTCTGTGTGCCACGTGGCTATATGCGATAGCGTAGCTGCTTGAGAGTTCCAGTTTACTTGCGGGCGGGAGGTCGGTTGTATTGGGTGAGGTACGCCAGGTAGTCCCAAACGACACGTTGCACTGTTCTCCGGTAGAACTGGTCGAAAAACCAAACGACAAGGAGGTGTTGTACTATGAACCAGTACTGACGGTGGAGTTGGATGAGATCAAGAAAGAAGTCTTCGATGCTTGCAGGGTATTCGAAGGCCGTGGTGGGTGGAGAGGTAAGCTACAAGAACTTAGCAAACTGTCGGGACTAGCGGTCGGGGCTTAGGTCTCCACGTAGCAGGAGGACCAGGGGGGCAAGGACAATAGGGATTCAGAGAGTAGTATTTAGGAGTCGAGGTTAGGGGTACAGGATATTGTGTGTTGCTACGTTGGAGAGTTAAGCCCTCCACCGTCTACAGTATATATAACTAAGAGCTCGGCATTAGATCTCCGAGATAGATGCTGCAAAGCACTGGAGTGAGCTGCGGCGCAGATCATCAGATATCGGTCCCGGTCATCATGAGAGTTATCTTTCGGTAGAGTTCTGGGGTTCGGTTATGACAAGATGCCGGGTCCGGTGACGTGATTGCTTCAAGTGGTTGCCGTCTGCGTGGCCCACAGTGCGGTGAGGCAAGGGGGAAGGTCCCTCGTGGTCATGGTCATGACACCGACCTCCCCCTGGTGGTCCTGCTTCCGGTGGACCTCCACCGGGGGGGCTTCGTCCTGATGGTCCTCGTCCTGTTGGTCCTCCTCCGGGTGGCGTTGGGTACAGTGGGCCTGAAGGGCCTTTGTTGGACAGGGGCATCAGTCCTTTTTTTGGGGGCACTGGGTCTGGGGTCAGGGATCGGTATGTCGGTGCTGGTGTGGGACGCGCATATGGGTTCGGAGTGTAGGGTACGAACGTTCTCGGTTGGTACGATGGTAGTGTTGCGGTCCTGGTGGGCCCCGCGATTGTTTGCAGTAAGTCGCTTCGGAACTGCTCTGCTGGTTTGGGGGGCATCGTGTTTTGTATGTCCTTCCACATAGTTCCCCATTTGTCTTGCATCTTTCTCTTGATCTGGAGGAGCTCCTGCTCCGTAGGGGGGTGCTTTGGAAGCGTTCTTTGACTTGTCAGCAGGCTCCACTCGGTTGGAGATTCGGGTTCCTTCTTCGGGATCCGCGGAGGGGATTCGAACGAGACCGTCGTACGTGCTTCTGGGTTGGTATAGCCCGCCTCCGCATCGGCCTTAGTATCTGGTATCGGATCTGGCACCGTTGGTCCTGGTTTGACCGGCGGCATGTACGGGTTCGTGGGTGGTCCGTTGAAATCTGGGCTGGGTGGAGGTTCCTGGGTCGTGAGTTGTATCCCTGGTGTTGTCCTGATGCGCGTTGTTGTTGGGCTTTCGCCCAATTCCGGGTGTTGGCTGTCCTCCGGTTCTGGCTCTTCTACAGGCTGCTGCTGACGGTTTGACTGAGCTGTCAGCCCAGGTGCTCTCCCTCCCAACAGCTGTGGTGGTGGTGGTGTTCGTGGTACACTCATTGTGGTCGAGGTGTCTCGTTCTTGTTTATTAAATACTGGAACACTTGGTCTTCAGTCCAGCTTTTAAAGGACTGGTAGTACAATGCTTTCTGGAAAGGATGGGGATGGTACGGGACGTGGAGGGTGTTGTGGTTCCAAGAAAAAAGCGAATGCGGGAAAATTCTACAAATTCGAGTTCGGACCGCTTTGTCGCAATATCCTGTCATGACCAGGTCCATGCGGGACTTCCATTTGGCACTTCCGTGCCGTGGGGAGCACGGACGGCGACTACTTGAGGAGATCACACCATCGGATCCGGCACCTTGCCCTAACCAAATTAACTCTCACAATCACCGGGACCGGTATCTGATGAACTGCGCCGCAGTTACTTCTTGACATCTATCTCGGAGATCTAATGCCGCACCCTCAGTTATATATACCGTAGACGTTGAAGGGCTTAACTCTCCAACGTAGCAACACACATTATCCTGTACCCTCACCTTGTCTCTTGAATACTATCCTCTGAGCCTCCTGTCCCTGCCCCCTCGGTCCTCCTGCTACGTGGAGACCTAAGCCACGACCTCAAGTCTTGACAGTTTGCTACGTTCTCGTAGCTTACCTCTCCACCACGACGTTTGAATACCCTGCAAGCATCGAAGACTTTTTCCTCGACATCTTTCAACTCCATCGCCAGTACTGGTTCATAGTACAGCACCTCCTCATTGTCTGGTTTTTCGACCAGTTTTACAGAAGAACCATGCAACAAGTCGTTCGAGACTACCTGGCGTACCTTGACCGATTTTTCCAATACAACCAACCCCCCACCCGCAAATAAGCTGGACCCTTCCAACAACTACGCTGTCGCGTATAGCCACGTGGCATACGGAAGCGCAAAAACTTGCGGACCCAAACACAACCAGCACCGCAAGACCCCTCGGACCCCCAAGTGTAAACCAGCACGACCAACAACAGCCCACCCCAAAACAAGATACTACAAGTGCTGCTGCCATTGCAAACACGATAACACCATCCACCCTACTATCGTTGTCGAGAAGCAGGCAAAGAAACCCGCCGCTCCGATTCAACCCGTCAGTTCCGGTTGGAATAATCCAACCATCGTCTTCACCAACAGTCCAGAACCCCCAACACCCAATCAAAGACCCTTCAGTGAAGCCCCGTGGGCTACACTCAAACCTGGATCGATCCCACCTGCCAGACGTACCTGAAGTTGTCACGGACCAAGAGGTAGCGGACTTTATCAACACAGCCGTGAACCTCACGTACCGGATCACCCAAAATAACCCGAACGTCGTCTGAACGACGTGCAAGAGAACTGGAAACCAACAACCATCAACCAAACCCGTCTACCAACGACCTCAACCATCCATCACGAAGAAAAAGAACACCTACGTCAGCAAGCCACCCCGACTTAATAGGGAACCCATCCCCAACATCTGGCTGTGGAACCACCGCACATACCATCCGTCCACCGGCTCCTACAACTACTGGGGAGAGTGGAACCCCCGACGAAAATTCAACAGGAAAATCGGGATCAAGTCCGATCAAGCAATCCGAGAAGCAGCTGAGGGCAACTTCCAAGGGAAAATGTCACTTCGCCAATAAATCGGAACAGCAAGAACGTCTTCTCAAGGACATCCTCAGAGACATCCGAAGGAAGTACAAGGATCATAGTTACTTCTTTAATCTAGAACAATCCAGTACAAAAAGATACCAACTGCGGTTTGGATACTGTGACAAAAAGACTCGAACACGCATCTGTAGAATTTTCCCACGTTCACTTTTTTCTTGGAACCACACGACTCTCCACATCCCGTACCCCCCTCAACCTTTTCAAAGAGCGTTGTACTATCAATCCTTCAAGGGCTGGACTGAAGAACAAGCCTTCCAGTACCTAATAAACAGGCATTAGACCAGAAATGAGTGTCACAAGGACTCCGCCACCAACCCAGCCGTCGGGGGGCCGGGCACCTGGACCAGCAACCCGGTCAAACCGACAACCCCAACCTGCCAGTGAACCAGAACCAGAGGATAGCCAACACCCGGAACTGGGTGAAAGCCCAACGATCCTACGTGTTGGAACAGCACAAGGAGGGCAACTCATGACCGAGGAAACCCCAGCCAGTCCAGATTTTGACGCCCCCCCAAGAAACCCGTACCTACCACCAAGACCACCGATAGTGTCAGGACCGTTGCCGAACACCAAGGCCGAGGCTGAAGCAACATATAGCAGCCACCCGGGAGAACGAGCAACGGTCTCATTTGAATCCCCACCTCAGCTCCCGAAAAAGGAGCCTGAGTCAGCATCTGAAAAGAGCTCAAGCCGAAGCCAATCACCGATACCCGAGCAACCACCCACGGAACAGGAGCTGCTCGAGATCAAGGATAAGATGCACCGAGAATGAAAGAAGGTGTGGGATAAAGTACAAAAGGGAATGCACCCAGAGCAAGCAGAGCAATTTCGGGACGACCTACTACAGACAATCGCAGGGCCTGGAAGATCAGCGACACTCCCCCCATACCAGCCAAGAACATTTCCGAACCTTCAGTACATCCCCCCGAACCCGTTTTCTCGATCAACCCCGGCGCCAACCTACCGATCCCCAACTCCGTATCCGATGCCCCCGGGAAAGGGATCTGCACCTCCACCTAGTCAAGGCCCCTCAGGCCCACCAAACCCGATGCCCTTTGGAGGAGGACCAGTAGTGGGGGGACCACCTAGGGGCGGGCGAACGGCTGGAGCAGGAGCAGCATGACAAGCCACGTTCCGAAGAGGGTTTTGGGACATTACACAAGGAGCGTGGACGGAATCCCTTACACCAGGAACGGGACCAAACGACTCACCAAAGATATCGGTGCCCGAAAAATACGATAAGAATTCATCATCAAATGCGAAGCCTATTTTCGCTTCAAAGCACACCTCTTCGACGATGACACGGGCCTGGTCGCATGGGCGGCCCAGTTGTTAACGGACCGAGCATGGTCATGGGCGCAACCCATTGTAAACAATGCCAATGACGAAAGGGCACAGAACTGGGCAGCGTTCCAGTACACCTTTGATCTCAACTTCGGCGAACACGACACAGAAGGAAAATCCGAGCAACGCATTTGCGAGCTCAAACAAACCAGATCCGCGGCCGACTACACAAGCGAATTCAACAACTTATTTGTTCAAATTCGTTGGAACGATCAAGCACTAATCGATCAGTACAAACGGGGATTGAAGACAGAAATCATGAAAGCAGGGGCCATCGTCCCATGGCCGAACACGCTACAAGAAGTACAAGAACGGGCCGTCTACATGGACGACGAATTATTCAAAGCCAAACGGCTAGAAGGACGGACAACAAACCCAGCCCAAACGAATTGACGACCATTCGCGACATGAATCCCGCCAAACCAAGTTCAGACACAGACAAGGACAACAAGGACAACAAATAAGCAGTGGCAGCCTCGACCCCGCAATAATATAATGGATGCTCAGAAAGAAGAACGCCGCAAAAAAGGGCTGTGCCTTTATTGCGGCAAAACGGGACATTTCGCCCAGAATTGTCCTAACAAAGTCAACATCTCCATGGTGCAGACACAGGAGGAAGAAGTACAAGAGGAAACTCAAGCAGACCCCTTCGATCAGGGAAAAGAAGAGACTCAGTAAAGAAGGCCGTGCCTCTACTGAGTAATCGGTTCAACATCTTAGCTACGCAACTCGAAGGAAATACCCAAAACTCAATTAATTCTCTATTATGCAACGCTCTCGATTCAATTGGAACAGGACCCAATGAAGATCGGGACTCTAGCGCACGATGGTTGGGGCGCCCTAGTATAATACCCAAGAAACACCCAAATCAACCCTTCGAACTGCGAGTGAAGATTGGAACCCATCAAGACACGACCCTAGCATTATACGACCCTGGAGCCACCGCAAACTTCGTCCACCCATCGGCCTGTCAACTGTTCAACCTAACCATGCGAGACACCACACCAAAGCGACTGACCAATATCGACGGAAGTGAAAACAAAACCGCAAACGTAACCGAAGAAACTGTCGCAAAACTCCACATCGGAAGCCACACATCAGAAGAAACATTCCTCAAGGCAGAAATCGGGAAATACGGAATCGTTCTCGGAAGGACCTTCGTACAAAAACATCAACCCACCGTGGAATGGTCGGAGGAGGAGCCCGACCGCATTGTATTTACATCACGACAATGCTCCAAGAACTGCCTACCGCAACCAATCGACGCTTACGGGGAAATCGAGCCACAACCCTCCGAGTCGATCCACATGCAATTTACCGATGCAATCCCCAAGGAACTGCACCAGGAGAATACGGAGAAATGGGTCAAAGACCTCATCATTGCTGCAACCACTTCCCACTCAGCAAGGATTGCCAATCAAGAAGTAAAAAACAAAAGATCCGCAAAAGAGGTTGTTCCGACACAATTTCATGACTACTTGGATGTCTTTGAAGAACCCCAGGACGGAACGTTACCACCGCACCGACCCTACGACTGTGCCATCGACCTTGAAGAAGGCAAAAGCCCCTGTCATGACCACGCTCACGCAAGGCTTACGCCGCGCTGTGAGGAACTCGGACGGCGACCTTCCGGTATGATCGCCTTCGCCGGGACGGTAATTCGCCTTAACCGGACCTACTCTCACCCTCAACGGGACCAATATCTGATGGGCTGCGCCAGATCTGATGAGCTGCGCCGCAGCTAATCTGCTCATCTATCTCGGAGATCTAATGCCGCACTTCTTATTATATATACCGTAGACGTTGGAGGGCTTAACTCTCCAACGTAGCAACACACACATTATCCTGTACCCAAACCTTGTCTCTTGAATACTACTCTCTGAACCCCCTGCCCCTGCCCTCTTCGGTCCTCCTGCTACGTGGAGACCTAAGCCCCCTAGCCCTAGTCCTGACAGTTTGCTACGTTCTCGTAGCTTACCTCTCCACGACCTCTCACCACGGAGTACTTCGCAAGCGTAGAAGACTTCTGGCTCGACTTCATCAATCTCCAACGACGATACTGGTTTATCGTCCAATACCTTCTCGTAGTCTGGTACTTTAGCCAATTCTACCTAAGAACCATCGCCCGCATCGTACACGACTATCTGCAGCTCCCCCAACGCCGCCCCCGACCCCGATCACACAAGTAAACTGGACCCCTCAGACAGCTACGCAGTCGCACATGGCCACGTGGCACACGGAAGCGCAAAATCTTGCGGACCGAAACACAACCAGCACCGCAAAACCCCTCCGACTCCTTGGTGCAAACCAGCGCGACCAACAGTAGCCCACCCAGAAGAAAGATACTACAAGTGTTGCTGTCGTTGCGAGCACGACAACACTGTCCATCCCACTGTCGTTGCCAAGAAGTGGGAGAAGAAACCCACCACTCCAATTCAACCCGTCAGTTCCGGTTGGAACAATCCCACCATCATTTTCACAAACCGACCAAACCCTCCAAACCCCAAACGAAAAACGTTCGCCGACGCCCCCTGGGCCAAAATTCAACCTGGATCGATTCCGCCTGCCCGACGTACCTGAAGAGGTATCAGACCAAGAAATACTCGACTTCGTCAACAAAGCCGTCGACATCACTTACCGGATTACCCTACACAACCCGAACGTCACCCGCCCGCACGCCAACCAAACCTGCAAGAAAACTGGAAACCAACAACCGTCCCGAAAGCCTGCTTATCAACGGCCTCAACCGTCCGTCAAGAGACACAACCCAGGAAAAAGCAACTACGTCAGCAAACCACCCCGAATCAATCGCGAACCTCTCCCCAACATCTGGCTGTGGAACCACCGCGCGTACCACCCAACCACCAGTTCGTACAACTACTGGGGCAACTGGAACCCACAGT
Organism: Tulasnella sp. 427; assembly: GCA_019633495.1. Taxonomy (NCBI): domain Eukaryota; kingdom Fungi; phylum Basidiomycota; class Agaricomycetes; order Cantharellales; family Tulasnellaceae; genus Tulasnella; species Tulasnella sp. 427. Next base: position 15,951 of record WSUD01000119.1, on the reverse strand, counting down.
GGAAGTTCGACAGGAAGACAGGGATCAAATTCGACGAAGCAATCCGAAGCGCAGCCGAGGGCAACTACCAAGGGAAGAGGTCGCTCCGACAGTAGTTCCGAGCAATACCGACGACTGCTAAAGGATATCCGGAGGAAATACAACGATCACAGCTACTTCTTTAACCTAGAACAGTCTAGTACTAAAAGTTATCGACTCCAACTCGGGTATTGCGACAAAGCAGCCAGAGCTCAATTTTGTAGAATTTTCCCACGTTCACTTTTCTCCTGGGACCACACGACTCTCCACGTCCCGTACCCCCCCCAACCTTTCCAAAAAGCATTATATCGGCAAGCCTTCCAAGGCTGGACTAAAAAACAAGTCTCTCAATATCTAATAAACCAATTGTAAACCCGGAATGAGCATACCGAGGACCCCACCACCAACCCGGCCATCGGGTGGCCGGGCACCAGGACCAACAACGCGATCCAATCGACCGCCACCACCGGTGGGAGAACCAGAACCAGAAGATAGCCAACACCCGGAGCTGGGCGAGAGCCCAACACCCATACGAGTCCAGACAACGGAGGAACTCTTGAGCGAGGAACCCCCGACCGGCCCAGATCCTGATGAAACCCCAAACAACCCGTACCTGCCACCATATCCGCCATCCAAATCGTCCGGACCATCAACAACGACAGGACCGCTTCCGAACACCAAAGCCGATGCAGAAGCAACGTACGGAGACGCTCGACAGAACCATTAACAGTCTCATTCGAATCTCCCCCTCGAATTCCAAAAACAGAGCCCGAGTCGGAATCCGAAAAGGACTCAACTAGAAGCGAATCACCAATGCCCGATCACCCACCAACGGAGCAGGAGTTGCTCGAGATCCGAGACAAGGCGCGACAAGAATGGGCAAAAGTCTGGGATAAGGCACAGAAAGGAATGCACCCAGAACAAGCAGAGAAATTCCGAAACGACATGCTGCAAGCGATCGCGGGGCCTGGGACAACCTATCCGACAAGGACGTTTGTCCCGTACACCCCACACCTCTATTCGACACCTGCGCCAAAGTATCGATCTCCGACCCCGTATCTGGTGCCACCAAAGAAAGGATCGACACCTCCGCTAGGCCCCTCAGGACCGCCAAACCCAGTACCCTCGGGAGGAACGCCCGGGCGAGGGACGCCGGGACGAGGCCCGCCAGGAGGGGGTCCCCCAGGAGGAGGGCCACCTGGGGGAGGGTGAGCAGCTGGACTAGGAGCAGTAAGACGAGCTGCTTTCCGAAGGGGATTTTGGGACATTACACAACAACGATGGACCTACTCCCTCACGCCAGGCGCCGGACCCAACGATTCGCCGAAGGTAGCCACCCCTGACAAATATGACGGCGTCCTGAAAGGACCAAAGGCAGAAGAATTCATCGCCAAATGCGAGACCTATTTCCGATTTAAAGCCCACACTTTCAACGACGACGCCGAACTGGTGGCATGGGCCACGCAATTTCTCTCCGACCGAGCATGGTCCTGGGTCCAACCAATCCTGAATAATGGAAATGACGAACGCGCGCAAAACTGGGCCGCTTTCCAACATGCTTTCGACCTCAATTTTGGAGAACACGACACAGAAGGAAAATCCGAGCAACGCATTCGTGAACTCAAGCAAACCCGCTCCGCCGCCGATTACACCAGCGAGTTCAACAACCTGGCGGTGCGGATACAATGGAACGACCAAGCCCTAATCGACCAATACAAAAGAGGCTTGAAGACCGAAATCATGAAAGCTGGAGCCATCGTTCCTTGGCCGAACACACTACAAGAAGTGCAAGAACGGGCCGTCTATATGGACGACGAACTGTTCAAAGCAAAGCGACTGGAAGGCCGAACGACGAACCCAATCCAACCCAATCGACGACCGTTCGCGACGAGGACCCCTGCAAACCAAGTTCAAACACAAACGCGAACAGCAACTACGAATAGGCAATGGCAGCCGCGACCCCGCAACAACATAACGGAAGCACAGAAGGAAGAACGGCGCAAAAAGGGATTGTGTCTCTACTGCGGAAAAGAAGGCCACTTCGCAAGAAACTGCCCGAACAAAACCAATATCTCGATGGCTCAAATCCAAGAAAAACCACAAGAAGAAACCCGACTCGATCCCTTCGATCAGGGAAAAGAAGAAGCTCAGTAAAGAAGGCCGTGCCTCTACTGAGCAACCGGTTCAACATCCTAGCTACGCAACTCGAAGAAAATACCCAAATAACAAGCAATTCCCTTTCATGTAATTCTCTCGACTCTATTGGAACAGGACCCGATGAAGATCGGGACTCTAGCGCGCGATGGTTGGGGCGCCCTAGTATAATACCCAAGAAACACCCAAATCAGCCCTTCGAGCTACGAGTAAAGATCGGAAACCACCAAGACACGACCCTAGCGCTATACGACCCCGGAGCCACCACAAATTTCGTCCACCCTTCCGCTTGTCAACTATTCCATTTAACAATGCAGGCAACCACGCCAAAACGCCTAACCAACATCGACGGTAGTGAAAATAAAATTGCGAAAGTAACTGAGGAAACCACCGCAGAACTACATATCGGAAGTCACTCATCGAAGGAAACGTTCCTCAAAGCAGAAATCGGGAAATACGGAGTCATCCTGGGAAGGACGTTCGTCAGGAAGCATCAACCGACTGTGGAATGGTCGGAGGACAAACCCGACCGCATTGTATTCGCATCACGACAATGCTCTAAGGACTGCCTACCGCAACCGATTGACGCGTACGGAGAGATCGAACCACAACTGCTGGAATCACTCCACATGCAATTAACCGACACGATTCCCGAAGAACTACACCAAGAAAATACAGAGAAATGGGTCGAAGACCTTATCATCGCAGCGACTACTTCTCACTCAGCAAGGATCGCAAATCACGAAGTAAAAACGAAGAAACCAATGAAAGAAATCGTGCCGACGGAATTCCATGAATATCTGGACGTCTTTGAAGAACTCAAAGATGGAACACTACCCCCACATCGAACCTACGACTGCGCTATCGACCTCGAAGAAGGCAAGAGCCCCCTGTTCAAACACATCTACAACCTATCCCCGGAAGAACTCAAGACATTAAGAGAACAACTAGAGGAGGCGAAGCAAAAAGGGTGGATTCGAGACTCCCATTCGTCCGCTGGAGCGCCCGTCCTGTTTGTAAGGAAAAAAGATGGGAAACTACGCCTATGCATCGACTACCAAGGTCTGAACGCTATCACCAAGAAGAACCGATACCCACTACCCCTACCATCGGAAATCATGGACCGTGTAGGTAAAGCCAAATATTTCACCAAATTGGACCTGCGATCAGGATACCACTTGGTACGAATCCGAGAAGGCGACGAATGGAAAACCGCTTTCCGAACGCGATACGGACATTTCGAGTACACCGTCATGCCCTTCGGCCTAACAAATGCCCCAGCAACCTTCCAACACTTCCTGAACGACGTATTCCGAGATTTGCTGGACGACTGCGTAATCATCTACCTCGACGACATTCTCATTTTTGCCGAAACCCCGGAAGAATTAGAACAGAAAACTAGGGAAGTCCTCCAACGCTGTAGAGACCACCATTTGTCATGCAAACCAGAAAAATGCGAATTCAACACGAAGAAAATCGAATACCTTGGCTTTATTATTGAACCCGACGGAATCACTATGGACAAGGCCAAAGTCAATGCTGTCCTCGAATGGCCAAGCCCAAAATCCGTGAAGGAAATCCAGACGTTTCTCGGCTTCGCCAATTTCTATCGAAGATTCATTCACGGTTACAGCCACCTCTGCCGACCCATCAACGACTTACTGAGGAAAGGAGTCAAGTTTGAATGGGGAAGGAAACAGGAAGAGGCCTTTGAGGCCATTAAAAGGAAATTCGCAACAGCCCCGGTACTAGCATGGCCGGACTTCGATAAACCCTTTGTGGTGGAGACAGATTCCTCGGACTTCGCGCGAGGCGCGATCTTGTCACAAGAACAAAGCGATGGAAAGCTACATCCAATCGCGTATTCGTCAAAAACCTTAACGGATGCAGAAATGAACTATGACATCTACAACAAGGAGCTCCTCGCGATATTCAAGGCCATGAAGGAATGGAGACACTACCTCCAAGGCGCGAAAGGAAAAACGATCGTCTACACGGACCACCACAACCTCCAGACCTATGCAACCACCAAGATCCCCAACGGACGGCAAATCCGTTGGTCCCAGTACCTCGAGCACTTCAACTACGTGATCAAATATCGACCAGGCAAATACTCAAGACCCGACGGCCTATCAAGGAGGCCAGACCACGAACCTAAGGAGGGAGCAAAGGACAAAATTAAAAACATCCTAGACAAGAACCATTTTGACGAAAGATCATTCGGAATCGATGCTCTGGCCTCCGTCACAATCGAAGATGCAACAATTCAAGAACTCATCAATCAGAGGTCCTCGAAAGACCCTGCCCTCAACACAATCTTCGCCTGGTTCAACCAAGAAAACTCGGCTGCGAAAAAGGAAATCAAAGAAACATTCAGCAAATACCGGAACATTGGGGGGACCCTAGTGTACGATAACCGAATCTATGTCCCAAACGACGACGAGATCAAAAGACAAATTCTGCAGTCTAGACACGACGCACCCTTAGCAGGCCACCCAGGAAGGAAGAAGACCCTCGAATTAGTCGGAAGAGACTACTACTGGCCATCCATGACCCGTTATGTACAAACGTACGTCGATGGCTGCGACGTATGCCAAAGAACGAAGCCGAGCACACAGAAACCAAGCGGGGCACTACAACCCCTAGAAGCCCCGGAGGGGCCCTGGACGGACGTCACCAGTGATATGATCACGGGACTACCATTAACCAAGAGGAATCACGATGCTATCGTAACAGTGGTCGACCGCTTCACCAAAAGGGCCCACTTCGTACCTACGACATCAAAACTAGACGCCGTCGGAATGGCAAACCTGTTTATGGACCATGTATGGAAGCTACACGGACTCCCGGCAAGGATAGTAACGGACCGAGGACCCAACTTCCACTCGAAATTCACCAAACAAGTCTACGAAAGACTTGGAATTGAACCCAGAACCTCAACAGCATACCACCCACAGACGGACGGACAATCAGAAAGAGCCAACCAAATCATCGAGCAATACCTCCGAATCTACACGTCGCAACGACAAGACGACTGGGACCAGTGGCTGGCACTAGGAGAATTCGCGTACAATAACACCAACCACACGTCGACAGGAATGACACCCTTCTTCGCGGACTTAGGAAGACACCCAGCATACACGCCTAGACGGCTGAACAAACAAGGCGAGGACCTACCCGCATCCGACAAATATCTAACGCGCAGAAGGCAAGCAGAAGGAAACATCCGCAGCGCTCTGAGACTGGCAGCCGAAGAACACAAAAAATTCTACGATCAACGAACGACTGAAGAACCACAATATGCCGTTGGAGAGAAAGTCTGGCTATCCAAAAAAGACCCGCTAAGTGGGAAAGAAGCCATCACCACTACCAAGCCATCGCAGAAGCTTGAACACAGACGATTTGGACCCTATCCCATTCTTCGAAAAATCGGCAACAAGGCATACGAACTCAAACTCCCCCAAACTATGAAAATCCACCCGGTGTTCCACGTATCCCGCCTGTCAAAATTCCAAAAAGACGGCATTCCTGGGCGTATGCCTGCGCCTCCACCCCCTGTGGAAGTGGATGGGGAAGAGGAATACGAGATCGAACGGATCGAAGATTTGCGATGGGTCAACACGTGTGGTAAACCGCGTTTCGAATATCTGATCAAGTGGAAAGGCTACGACGTATCGGAAAACTCCTGGAACAAACTAGAAGACACCACGCATGCAGACGACGTCATCCAACGCTACCACCAAAAACACCCCAATGCTCCCCACCCTGATCATCCTCCGCTCTCGGAGCGTCGTCGATCCTAGAGAGGGGCAACTGTCATGACCACGCTCACGCAAGGCTTACGCCGCGCTGTGAGGAACTCGGACGGCGACCTTCCGGTATGATCGCCTTCGCCAGGACGGTAATTCGCCTTAACCGGACCTACTCTCACCCTCAACGAGACCGATATCTGATGGGCTGCGCCAGATCTGATGAGCTGCGCCGCAGCTAATCTGCTCATCTATCTTGGAGATCTAATGCCGCACTTCTTATTATATATACCGTAGACGTTGGAGGGCTTAACTCTCCAACATAGCAACACACACATTATCCTGTACCCAAACCTTGTCTCTTGAATACTACTCTCTGAACCCCCTGCCCCTGCCCTCTTCGGTCCTCCTGCTACGTGGAGACCTAAGCCCCCTAGCCCTAGTCCTGACAGCCCCCCGTTTAAACATATCTACAACCTCTCCCCAGAAGAACTCAAGACATTAAAGGAACAGCTGGACGATGCAAAACAGAAAGGGTGGATTCGAGACTCCCACTCGTCTGCCGGAGCCCCTGTCCTGTTCGTCAGAAAGAAGGACGGGAAATTACGCTTATGCATCGACTACCGGGGCCTAAACGCTATCACCAAGAAGAACAGATACCCGCTACCCCTACCGTCGGAAATCATGGACTGCGTAGGAAAAGCCAAATACTTTACGAAGTTGGACCTACGAGCAGGATACCACTTGGTACGAATTCGAGAAGGGGATGAATGGAAAACCGCCTTCCGAACCCGATACGGACACTTCGAGTACACTGTCATGCCATTTGGACTAACGAACGCCCCAGCAACATTCCAACACTTTATGAACGACATATTCCGAGACCTGTTGGACGACTGTGTAATCATTTACCTTGATGACATCCTCATCTTCGCCGAAACTCTGGAAGAACTAGAACGGAAAACCAAAGAGGTCCTCCAACGCTGCAAGGACCACCATTGTCCTGCAAGCCAGAGAAATGCGAATTCAACACGAGGAAAATTGAGTACCTTGGCTTTATTATCGGACCTGACGGAATCACCATGGACAAGGCCAAGGTCAACGCCGTCCTTGAATGGCCGAGCCCAAAATCTGTAAAAAAATTCAGACGTTTCTCGGCTTTGCCAACTTCTATCGAAGGTTCATCCACGGCTACAGCCACCTCTGCCGACCCATCAACGACTTATTAAAGAAAGGAGCCAAGTTTGAATGGGGAAGAGAACAAGAGGAGGCCTTCGAAGCCATTAAAAGAAAATTCGCGACAGCTCCAGTACTAGCATGGCCCAGCTTCGACAAACCTTTCGTGGTAGAAACAGATTCTTCGAACTTCGCGTGAGGCGCGATCTTGTCACAAGAACAGGACAACGGAAAGCTCCATCCAATTGCGTATTCATCAAAAACTTTAACGGATGCAGAAATAAACTACGACATTTACAACAAAGAACTCCTCGCAATCTTTAAGGCCATGAAGGAATGGAGACACTACCTCCAAGGCGTGAAAGGCAAAACAATTGTCTACACAGACCATCATAACCTGCAGACATATGCAACCACCAAAATCCCTAACAGACGGCAAATTCGTTGGTCGCAGTACCTGGAGCACTTCGACTACGTGATCAAGTATCGACCGGGCAAATACTCAAGGCCCGATGGCCTGTCAAGGAGGCCAGATCATGAACCTAAGGAGGGAGCGAAGGACAAAGTTAAAAACATCCTAGACAAGAACCACTTTGACGAAGAATCATTCGAAATCGATGCTCTGGCCTCCGTCACGATTGAAGATGCAACAATCCAAGAACTCATCAACCAGAGGTCCTCAAAAGACCCTGCCCTCAACACAATCTTTGCCTGGTTTAATCAAAAGAACTCGGCCACCAAAAAAGAAATCAGAGAAACATTTAACAAATACCGGAAGATTGGGGGGACCCTAGTGTACGATAACCGGATCTACGTCCCAAACGATGACGAGATCAAAAGACAAATCCTGCAGTCCAGACACGATGCACCCCTAGCAGGCCACCCGGGAAGAAAGAAAACCCTTGAACTAGTCGGAAGGGACTACTACTGGCCATCCATGACCCGTTATGTACACACATACGTCGACGGTTGCGATGTATGCCAGAGCACGAAGCCAAGCACACAAAAGCCAAGCGGAGCCCTACAGCCCCTAGAAGCCCCGGAAGGACCCTGGACGGATGTCACCAGCGATATGATCACAGGGCTACCCTTAACCAAGAAAAATCCCGACACTATTGTAACAGTGGTCAACCACTTCACAAAAAGAGCCCACTTTATACCCACGACATCAAAGCTAGACGCTGTCGGAACGGCAGACCTGTTCATGAACCATGTATGGAAACTACACGTACTTCCGGCGAGAATAGTGACAGACCGAGGACCCAATTTCCACTCCAAATTTACCAAAAGGATCTACGAAAGACTTGGAATCGAACCCAGAACCTCAACAGCATACCACCCCCAGACAGACGGGCAATCGGAACGAGCCAACCAAATTATCGAACAATACCTTTGAATCTACACATCGCAACGACAAGACGACTGGGACCAATGGATAGCCTTAGGGGAATTTGCATACAATAACACGCAGCACACATCAACAGGAATGACACCGTTTTTTGCGGACCTAGGCAGGCATCCGGCCTACACACCCAGATGACTCAACAAACAAGGCGAAGACTTACCCACATCCAATGAGTATCTAGACCGCAGGAGACAAGCGGAAGAAGACATCCGTAGCGCACTAAAACTGGCAGCTACAGAACATAAAAAGTTCTACGACCAACGAACGTCCGAGGAACCGAAGTACCCGATCAGCGAAAAAGTCTGGCTCTCCAAAAAGGACCCTCTCAGTGGGAAGGAAGCTATCACAACGACAAGACCATCTCAAAAACTCGAACATAAGTGGTTCGGACCATATGTCGTGCTCCAACAAGTTAGTAACAAGGCGTACAAACTACAACTTCCTTCGTCGATGAAAATCCACCCTGTGTTCCATGTGTCACGCCTGTCAAAATTTCAAAAAGACAACATCCCTGGGCGTACCCCAGCGCCTTTACCTCCAGTGGAAGTGGACGGGGAAGAAGAATACGAGATCGAACGAATTGAGGACTCATGCTGGGTCAAAACACGGGGCAAGCGGCATTTCGAATACCTGATTAAGTGGAAGGGCTACGACGTGTCTGAAAACTCCTGGAACAAACTAGAAGACACCACGCATGCCGACGAAGCCATCCAAGACTACCATCAGAAAAACCCCAAGGCTCCTCATCCCGATCATCCTCCGCTTCCAGAGCATTGTCGATCCTAGAGAGGGGCAACTGTCATGACCACGTCCACGTGGGACTTCCATTTGGCACTTCCGTGCCGTGGGGAGCACGGACGGCGACTACTTGAGGAGATCACACCATCGGATCCGGCACCTTGCCTTAACCAAATTAACTCTCACAATCACCAGGACCGGTATCTGATGAACTGCGCCGCAGTTACTTCTTGACATCTATCTCGGAGATCTAATGCCGCACCCTCAGTTATATATACCGTAGACGTTGGAGGGCTTAACTCTCCAACGTAGCAACACACATTATCCTGTACCCTCACCTCGTCTCTTGAATACTATCCTCTGAACCTCCTGTCCCTGCCCCCTTGGTCCTCCTGCTACGTGGAGACCTAAGCCCCGACCTCAAGTCTTGACATATCCGAGTCGGAGCTGATAACTTTTGGTACTGGACTGTTCTAATTTAAGGAAATAGCTATGGTCGTCGTATTTCCTTCGGATGTCTTTGACGAGGCGCCTGTGTTCCTCCGAATTACTGGCGAAGTGACGTCTTCCCTTGAAAGTTGCTTTCAGCCGCATCTCTGATTGCTTGGTCGAATTTGACCCCGGTTTTTCAATTGAATTTGCGTCTCGGGTTCCAGTCTCCCCAGTAATTGTACGTGCCGGTGGAGGGGTGGTACGCGCGGTGGTTCCAAAGCCAGATATTGGGGAGAGGTTCCTTGTTGAGTCTGGGTGGCTTGCTGACGTAGGTGTTTTTTCCTTTTTTGTGCTTCTTGAAGGATGGCTGGGGGTGTCGGTAGACGGGTTTGGTGGACGCTCGTTGGTTGCCAGTTCTCTTGCAGGTCTGGATGACGTTTGGGTTGTTGCGGGTGATCCGATACGTGAGGTCAACGGCTGTGCTGATGAAGTCCGCTACCTCTTGGTCCGTGACAACTTCAGGTACGTCTGGCAGGCGGAATCGATCCAGGTTGTAGTTTAGCCCACGGGGCGTCTTTGAATGTCTTGCGGTTGGGGTTTGGGGGGTCGGGCCAGTTGGTGAAGATGATGGTCGGGTTGGACCAGCCGGAACTGCTGGGTTGAATCGGAGTGGCAGGTTTCTTCTCCCGACGGTGGGGTGGATGGTGTTATCGTGGTCGCAGCGACAACAGCACTTGTAGTATCTGATTTCCGGATGGGTGACAGTGGTCCGTGCTGGTTTGCACTCGGGAGTCGGGGGGGGGGGGGGGTCTTGCGATGTTGGTTGTGTTTTGGACCGCAGGCTTTTGCGCTTCCGTATGCCAAAATCGCTCGAGGTACGCCAGGTAGTCTCGAACGACTCGTTGCACAGTTCTTCTGTAGAACTGGTCAAAAAACCAGACGATGAGGAGGTGTTGTACTATGAACCAGTACTGGCGGTGGAGTTGAATGATGTCGAGGAAAAGGTCCTTGATGCTGGCTGGGTAATCCGTGGTGTGTGGAGAGGTAAGCTACAAGAACGAAGCAAACTGTCAGGACTGGGGCTGGGGGCTTAGGTCTCCACATAGCAGAAGACGGAAAGCAAGGGCAAGGCAAGGGTTTCAGAGAGTAGTATTTCGGGAGCAGAGGTACAGGGGCGTGTGGTTAAGTGTTGCTACATTGGGGAGTTAAGCCCTCCAACGTCTACGTGTATATATATCTAAGTATTTGGCATTAGATCTCTGAGATAGATGCTGCGAAGCAGGGTGTTCATGTGGGGTGGGCTGCGGCGCAGCTCATCTGATATCGGGTCCGAGTGTTGTGGGAGTCTTTGTTCCATACGGGGTGGTGTTTGTTTATTATGCAGCTGCTGTGTCCGGTGGTGTGATGACCTCGAATAGTCCCCATTGCACGTGACCTACGGCGCGGTGAGGCTTGTTGCGGACGTAGTCGTGACAGTCTCAGTGGACAATGCTACCGCATGCCACCACCCAAACGCCGCATATAAGCCCTATAAATTACTCTCCAGCACCATGAGGACTGATCTGCCCCTTCTTTCAGCCTCCATTACTCTCAATGGCCGAAATAAACAGGGGAAAGCCCCTCCATATGACCCAGGATGCCCCTGGGTTTGATGAGTCTTGACCCAGGCAAGATCGTCCTGCACATGTAAGTCTTCACAGTTTGCTGGTCTGCGTACAACACCACTGACGGGACAGTCCCAATTCAGCAATATTCTGGTCTTCGTCTTCCTCAATCGAATCGCCAACCAACCAGCTTCAACTATGCTGAATCCGATTGTTCAAGCTCCCCACCCAGGCCTTGTTCGCTCACCTTGTCACTCCTAGCGCTTTCACCTCTCTCTTCATTTTCCAGCCTCGATCTGGACACCGCTCATTGTGTATGTCACAAGGGTCCAAGTCCATCAACATTGCATACGGTGGAGTTATGTCTACCCCTGTGCATAAAAGTCCACCCATCTTGGACTTGCAATCAATGTGGCTCGTCGATCTCTTTTTCTCCCCACTCAACCCAGTATTTATACCCTCTTTCCATGCCTCCTGCCGATCCTTCCGCTCCGAGTCAACCTTCGACTATACCTCCTCCCCAACCGCAAGCTAAACATGGTCGCAGTCGACCTAGAAAGCAGAAGGCCACTGAAAAACCTGCAGAACCCACCACTACATCTGCCAAGACATGAAGCCAAGCCAAGAGAAAGAAGGCCACCAATGGGAAGTCTTCAACGTCCGCCGACCCACCTGGCACCACACGTGAACCAGAGCTGCATGATGAACCTTCAGCGCCTGCACTCACGACGCCCTTGGCCTTGGCCCCGCCAGCTGCAGGTCCAGCCCCGATTACACCCTCGGCTCCAACTCCAGCTACTGCGCTGGTCAGCTCAGCCCCACCGGACACACCCTTTGCCCAGCCTCTGTCCTCCACCTCACTTTCAGCTCCAGCCGCTTCAACTCCAGCACCGACATTGTCTACAACTCTAGCACCAACCTCATCCTTGGCTCAGCCCCCAGCGACTTCAATTTCCGTCCCAACCTTGTCATCGGTCCAACCTGTTCCTTCAGTTCTTGCATCAAACGCGCCTGTTCCAATGGAAGCTGACGTCAGCAACCTTCCCAAGTTCTCAGCTCCCTCAAACAAGCAAAGTCCGACCTCCATGTCTTGAAAAGTACAAGGTCATGTGGGTTACCGAATACTCGAAGAGGCCCGATTCTCCCTCAAATGCCAGTGCCGCCTCCGGAGCAACCACTCTCATCCCATGACCCCTGGGCAAGAAAGGGAAGAATGGTTGGAACCTTCAAGATGCAATGGGCTTGAACGATGATGACTCACTTTAGGTGGAGATTTTGGTACATACCAGGATGCCGGTCGCACTGTATTGATAATGGGCACTAACTCAGGGTTCAACAGCGCACCTGCCGTCACGCTATCAGTCGTGCTGGTCTTGACTGGCACTCAACTTATCCGGAGCAGGAACCAGGTTGGCTCGCAGCATGCTTTTGAGAGGTGAGATACACACCTAGTCGTGGTTGCAGGCACTGACGAAGATTTTCAGCTCAAGAAACAGCACCCGTATCTTGATTGGTTCCAGGGTGACTGGCTCACGAAAGAGATGGTCATTAGCACTTTGCAGAATCACCGGAAAGCAGTCAGCGCTAAGTCTAAGACCCAACTCCCAACTGATGCGCAGACTCAGCAACAGATCCCTCAAGTCGATGGTGGTTTGAAAGATGTCCCAGCATAGAAAGATGCGATTATTGGTCATTCCTTTGTTTTCTTTTTTTCTTCTCATTCTTATCCTTTTTGATTGACTGAGCGAGCGCTGGTGTGTGCGCAGAAGGTGTTTTTCTTTCCTTTTTCTTCCTTTTTTTTGTTTTCTCTTTCATCACACACTGGGATCCTTCTCCCAGATTCCCTTGATTTGTAATCACATTCCTTTATTTGATCCAGCAAATACAATGGTCCGAATATTCTTGCCCTTCTTTTTCACTCAGTGCATCTGTGTGGGTACCCTGGGGCCCTGAAAGAAACCGGCTCGGCCACTCTAAAACCCACCCGTAGACCGGTTGCATTAGCTTGGGGATGATAATCAGGGCTCCACAGGGACGGGTTGCCTAGGATTTTGGTCTACAGACCTTGGACAGGCCCTAGGTGGCCTGATTGACATGCACCAGTCACCATGGTGCCAGTCCTGCCCCGGGGGTGCACAGAGTTTCCTATTCCTGCGCCCATTAGCCCATTTCCCCTGCACCCAGCTCATTGACCTCTTGTATGCATTAATTCCAAAGTACTCAAATACGTTACAGCAAAAACTATTACTAGCGGGCTTGACGTTTTTCCCGACCCCGCATGAGTTACACCGGTGCTGCCTCAATTCGGATCAACCGGCAGCAAGTTTCAGTTATCCTTTCCCAGCTGTTCCCCTCAACTCTTTCATTACTCAACTCTAATACAAACGTCTCAGAATCACTTCACGACAACATTTTATTAATAGCTAATTAACACATTCGTAGTTAATCACCTGTTCTACTTATTTCCTTTTGACTCGCGGACTGCGCGCTGAGTCCATTTCTCACGGTTAGAATCTACCGCTTTAACAGTGTGCCGTTTCCAGCCTACAGCGGCCTAGAGTATACGCTCCTAAGTCAGTCATCTTCGAGCACGTTGCGTCGGTTGCCGATCATATACGCACCCCGCGGAGACTGATCAATGCGCGAAAAAAGTCCGGGGGGGGAGGTCGGCCGAGCATGTGAAAATCTGAAAGGCACAAGGAAACTTTTGGGAGTGATAAGATAAGATTAGCACGTCATTTGTCCTGTGAGCGAAGTGATCAGTCAAACGACGGACAACACCCCGGTGAACCAGACCCAAACATGTCGTGGAAGCTTTGTGGGGGCCTATCATGGCTTTCCTTTGTTGTGGGGGAGGGCAGTGAAAGGCAGGCCCCAGTGACTTGGGAAGGCGCACGCGAGATGGTCAGCCCTAGGCCTCCTTGCATCCATGCGTGTGTGCGTGGTCAACAAGAGATCAGCCTGCGATAAGGTCGATGCGCAGAAAAAGCCCGGGACTGGGATGCTTATAGTAAACTTCGGCTTGGGGAGAACCTGAGGATTGGGAGTGCGATTTGAGGGAATTCATTTCGATGTACGCTTTTTTCTGTGTTTCTGTGTGCGTGTTTCTTTTAAGAAAAAGTTAGGGGGATTGTAAACGATTTGGGGCTGGGTTGTTGTGGAAGGCCGGCGGGCTAAGCTTCTGGCAATGAGAGCTCTCTCTGTGCGCGCTGCGATATTGTACTGGACTCGCTATCGAGCCGCGTGGGCGCCCAACTGCACTATTAGCGCTGGACGCGAATTAACCCACCGCGGTCGGATGAAACGCGCCTTGGTATTTTGTCGGTGTGTGTGAGCGTGTATGTACATTTTGTCGGTCTGCCATGTCGCCTGGAATGTCTTTCCACCCGCCACCCCGCAAACTACCGAGCCGAACCCGAGATCCCGGAGATACTCTCACTCGGGTTCTTCGTTTGTTCGTTTCGGCGTTGCTGTGTTGTTGTGCCCTCGTTCCGTTTAGGGTTTGGCCTTCACGTTGGGGGGATATTGTCGAGGGAGAGCTCGAGCTCGGTGAAGAAGGGGCTGGGTACGTACGTGGAAGGTAGGCAGCGGTGGCGATTGGGTAGGAATTTTGGCATGTGAATAATTGGTTGGGGGGAGATAGGATGGGTGTTTGGGTCATTATCAGACCCTGTAGGTTGAGCAAAACAACATTATTCTAATTACGAACGCGCCAACGCCTTCGCCGACGTCAAGCTTAGCTTCTGGACGTGGACAACGCGACGGCTGCGCGCGGTTTCGTTGCGCGTGAAAGAAGAGGAGGGAAGAAGGAGTGGCGTCTGTTTCTTCTTGATCATCATTGCCTGAACACATACCCGACCATTACCAGGCTCCCCTTGTAAAAGTATATGGTGTGGTGTGGTGCGTCAAGTGTGACGGGATGTGACTGCGGGGTGAGGCAAAAAATTGGAGTCCCGTTTCTTCAGGGAACGGCTGTAGTATTTATACATGCTTAACCTCCTGCGCTTGGTCAAGCACCCCTTCACCTCCTCCCCTTCTCCCGTCTCATGACCACAGAGTCTACCGCAGAATGGACCACAGTCACAGACTCATCCGGGGTCCCCATCTACGAATCCTTCGCCCAACCCATCGCTAAAAGTCTCCTCGACAACAGAGAGTACCGCTACATCCGACTACCGAACAAATTAGAAGCTCTCCTCGTCAGTGACTCCGAAGCAGACAAGGCCGCAGCCGCCCTTGACGTTGGAGTGGGCCATTTGACCGATCCCGTGCGTCGTGTTTACACTCGCGTCTAACGCGTGCTGCGTCGCCCTAAGCCTTGCCCTTTAACCTTTCCTTTTGTTCTTGCTAGGATGACATGCCAGGATGTGCACACTTTTGCGAACACTTGCTCTTTATGGTAGGAGGAAATCATGAGATTGCGCGAGATGCCGCAGTCTAACACAACGTTCCACAGGGGACCGAGGAGTTTCCTTCCGAGAATGAGTACTCTCAGGTGCGTTCTAGCCTTTGCGTCGAGATCCAGTCAGATCTGGAACCTCTTGATTTTAGTACATTTCGTCACACGGTGGCTCCACCAACGCGTTCACAAGCGCCTACAACACAAACTACTATTTCTCGGTTTCAAGTACTTCCCTGTCGGGCGCTCTCGATCGCTTCTCAGCTTTCTTCAAGA